>SNQJ01S0002479.1:182103-203643 GCA_010110895.2 Picea sitchensis
ACCAACATCATCAACTATACACCTCATGTATGTGCCAACTCATCAACTACTTGTGTCAACCATGTACCCAACATGTACCTCAACCAAAAGCCCTCATCAATTTCATCATCCAAATCTGATTTGTAACTCTGTAATAGACCCGGTGTATAAGATCACATACCTGCAAACCTTCCTTAGCTTTAACTACAAGAGACTAGCATTTTCATCAAACTTTACTTTAGTCTCACATGACTAATTTTGGATTAGTCAACAACCCTAACTTGAAATAATCAGAACTATGTACTTGTAATGAATAAATATCTAAAAACGGTACAAAATTTTCTTCAATGTCTTTTATGAATTTTCTCCATACTTCACTACTTGGAACCTCTTAGAAAAGGAGTTATAGCAAAAATGGCATACCTTGTTGAATTCTGGCTTATTCTAAAGAGCGAATTTGTAGAGCGTGCCCCGCACATAATGTTTGTTGTATGGATCTGAAAATTGTACACAAAATACTACAGAATGTACTCTAACCAATACATTTTGTCTTATTGCATTTGGATTTGTTATGAAGAAGTTATGGCGTTTTTACCCGAAACACTTGTTTTAGACTAGTTTCAAGACTAGCCACAAACCTTATTTTCCACGACGTGTAACTCAAAAAATATAATGACCCACAATATGAAATTTGTATCATAGCTACATGGATATGTTTCCTCAATGACCTCCCAATTTCACGGTCTGAATCTGTTGAAAAGTCAACAAGAAATGTGTGTCTAATTTATTTTTCCATTAAATAAATTGGACAATAAATATTAATCTATTATCTCATAATTGCTTGAAAATAGTTAACTGAAATGGAAAATCAGTTAGCTATAGGAAATTCGAGTTCAAAGGTTGACTGGTGGGACATCCAAGTTGAATTAGTTGTAATTGAGTGATTCAAAGTTGTAACAGAGTTGGATGTGTAGTTATGTGAGTTGTGAAGTAGTTTAACTCAGTTAAGTGACTTAAGCTCAGTTGTACTAGTTGTAACTGAACTTACACTAGTGAGAGATAATGAATTAATTATTAATTAATTCACAATCAGTGATCTCACATGCAACTGAAGATTTACCACTATTAACTACATCCATGTCAGATCCAGTGAAGACCCAGTTGAGATAACAGGTGAAAGAGACAGTTTGGATATCAGTTGTGATTTGAGTGAGTGCACTCATGCAATCACACACATAGTGGATGTGACCATGAGGAATGTGCAGCCTAGGCAAGAGGAATTCAAATTCATTTGCAGGTTTTCCATTAGCAGGGATTGCGCAGAGGAGGCAGGTTGTATGGGAGTAGTAAATTGGCACATGAATTTGTCAATTTTTGTATGATAGTGTGAGACGATTGTATATTGTACTGAGAGCTCTTGGATTAGAGTTTTGTATGAGATTGTTTCATGATCCATGATATAAAAATAATATATGATAGTGGGGTTTTTAGCTTTACGCTTTCCCGGTAAAAACATCTGTGTTATGTGTGATTGATCTTTCTTCTTGATATTGCAATTGGCGATTATGTTTTAAATTCCGCAAGAATATTTGTAGAAGCGATTCTGTATTTAATAGTGGCATATAATTGTTAGATCAGGAGAATCCAGGCAATACATAATTTGTATTGAAATTTCTACATGGTATCAGAGCACATAAGATTGCAGAAGCTGAGTTTGTGACTGGATAGAATTCGAATTTGCAGAAAGACTTTCTTGGTGCTACAACTAAATCAAGATCGAAATGGATTTCCATGTCTTGAGGTTAGAGTATTCACTCAAGGGTATCTCAAACTACATTGCTTGGAAGGACAAGATGGAAGCAGTACTCGAAGACAATGGCTTGAAGGAATTCATTGACAAAGATGTTCCTCAGCCAGATGCTACAAATCTTGATGCATGGCAACATAAAGTGGCAGAGGCGAGAAGGATCTTGTTGGAGGGACTACAAGAGCACATTGTCTCAAATATCCATGGGAAAGCCACACCATATGCAATGTGGAAGACTTTGACAGATCTATTCCAAAACAACAATGACCATAGGAAATTGGCGCTCAAATATAAACTCAAGAAGATCAAGATGAAGAAGGGTGACTCCATTCCAAAATATCTCACGAAGTTTCTCCAATGTCGAGATGAGCTGGGGAGTGTGGGAATAACAGTCGTTGATGATGATTTGGTGAGCTTGGCGCTCTTAGGACTTCCTAAGAGTTGGCATAGTTATCAAGACTCTGTTAATGGAAGGGAAAAATTGCCAGTTTGGGAACGACTATGGTCGGATCAAGTGCAAGAGGATTTCAGGTGGAACACCATAGATGGCTCTTCATCAAAGCATTATGATGAAGATGATTGTGCTTTGACTACCAAGGCAAGGAGAGGGAAGGAGAAGAAATCCCATTCAAAATCCGAGTCTAAAGTCAAGAAGTTGGATTTTTCCAAAGTGAAGTGTTTTCACTGTCACGAACATGGGCATCTCGCTACTAACTATCTGCAGAAGAAGAAGAAGAAGAAGGTTGTTGGAGTTGCAGCTGGTGAGGCCCTTGCCTCGCAATTTGAACTTGACTTCTATTTGATCACATGCATGGCTTCAAGTGCATTGGGATCGATGTGGTATTTGGATAGTGGCGCTTCCTTCCACATGACGGGAGATAAATACCTTTTCAGTGACTTGGAGGAGAAAGATCTCAAAATGCATATAGAGATGGGCGATGATGGATGATACGATGCGAATGGCATTGGTACCATTACCTTTCAGGGGGAGTCAGGTAAACCATTTCAATTGAAATTTTTTATGCATGTTCTGGTTTGAGGAAAAACATGGTCTCAGTCGCAATGCTAGAGAATAGAGGCTATGATGTTGTTTTCAACGATGGAAAATCTTTCCTATGACATAAAACAACGGGTCAAGTAAAGAAGATAGGGATTCGAGTTAAGAATATCTACAAGCTGGAGGTAGATGGCTGCGTTTCCATGATGGGCAAGGTAGAAAAAGTGGTGAGCCGGGATGAGGGTGAATTATGGCATAGGCAATTGGGCCGTCTTCATCATGGAGCCTTGAAAATCATGCAACAAATATCTACTGGACTTCCAATGGGAACACTTGCTCAATTAGATCAGTGCAAGGGTTGCACCATGGGGAAGTATATAAAGTCCACCTTTCATGAAAAGGAGAACCGTGCTTCAGTGATCCTGGAGAGAGTTCACACAGATGTGTGTGGACCATTCTTGGTTGCTTCAACAACAAAATATAAGTATTATGTTATTTTTGTTGATGATTTTTCTCGTAAATACTGGATATTCTTCATGCAGAAGAAGGATCAAACATTCTCAAAGTTCCATGAGTTTAAAGCATTGGTGGAGAAAGAGTCAGGGAAGAAAGTGAAAGCTCTAAGGAGCGATAATGGTGGAGAATACATCTCTAATGAATTCAAAGACTTCTGCAGCAAGGAAGGAATTTGAGGAGAACTCATAGCGCCTCATAACCCACAACAAAATGGGGTTGCAGAGAGGAAGAACATAACGATCGTGGGTGCAAAAAGAGAAATGTTGCATGATTAGGGCCTACCAATGCATTTGTGGGGGAAGCATGCAATACTACGGTTTATGTGCAAAACCGTTGTCCTCATAGAGTACTTGGCATTAGTACACCTGAAGAATCTTTCACTGGTAAGAAACCCGATGTTTCTCATTTTAAGAGTTTTGGCTCATTTGTTTATGTGCATGTGACCAAGAACTCTAGGAACAAGTTGGAGCCGACCGCTGAAGTTGGGATATTTTTGGGGTACACAGAAACATCCCATAATTATCGTGTGTATTTTCCTAACAGTAAGATGACTATTGTGCGACGAGATATAAAATTCGATGAGGGGAAAGCCATGCGGTTGTCGCTTGAGAGGGAGTTGGACTTGCATGCAGAGGAAGAACTGCTAGTTCCCAAATATGAGTCTCAAGATGTGGATCAATCACATGAGGAGGTTCATGGAGTGGAGGAAGCCACTCAAGCAGAGCCATCCATCAGAAATGGCAGAAAGCACACCACGAAAGCTGATAGATTGAGACTAGATGATGCACAGAATGTACGAGCCCCTAGTTCACAACACAGACAAAGATAGTCTCCTGATCGATTTACTGGATACATGGCTCTCATGAGAAAACATATTGTGACTGAGCCATGTTCCTTTCAGGAAGCAGTGCAGGATCCCACATGGGTAGATGCTATGGTGGAGGAGTATGACTCCTTTGTAAAAAACAGTGCATGGGAAATTGTCCCAAGACCGATCGACAAATCAGTGGTAGGTTCGAGATGGATCCACAAGGTAAAGCAAGCTGCTGATGGGAGTGTGGAGAAATACAAGGCTAGGTTTGTGGCCCGAGGCTTCTCACAGATCGAGGGGATAGATTATGATGATACCTTTGCACCTGTCGCAAGGTACTCTTCCATAAGATCCATCCTTGCACTCTCAACGCAGATGGGTTGGCGCATTCATCAGGTGGATTTAAAAACTGTGTTTCTCAATGGGATCATTGAGGAAGAAGTGTACATTGAGTAGCCAGAAGATTTTGAGACCTTTGACAGGGAGTCGCATGTGTGTAGACTCAAGAGAGCGATGTATGGGATGAAGCAAGCACCCCTTGCTTGGTACACTCAGATAGACAACTATTTCACCGGACTGGGCTTCACCAAAAGTGAAGTGGATGCAAACCTATACCAAATTGTGGTGGAGGGTAAGATTTTAGTCATTTTTCTTTATGTTGATGATTTCATACTGTCTGGTGATGAGCAGTTGATACACTCATGCAAGGAGGACCTTATAAAGGAGTTCGAGATGAAGGATTTGGGCCTCCTTCATTATTTCCTTGGATTAGAAATATGACAGTGGGATGGTGAAATTTTTGTGTCTCAAGGAAAGTATGCAAGGGAGATACTGGGTAAGTTTCACATGGAGGGATGCAAACCTGTAGCAACCTTTCTGTTACCATACTTCGCGGAAATATAACACTCACTCTCAGATTATAAAACAACATGCATTTAAGAAATGAAACACATTTAGAGCTCAGAGTAAGTCTTAAAAATTACTGGTATCATAATTTTAAACATGGCATTAGCATTAATTCATATGCACAACATAATACACGATAATTATAAATACATAGACATGTAGAAACAAAAATTAAAACATCATCTAGTACTTATCCTGGAAACAATAGTAGTTCCACCAACCAGGTGCAGGCCTTCCATGAACCTCCCAGCCTTAGACCACACTGCTCATCAGGTTAGCAGTGGGTCACCCTCGAGCTGGGACTAAGCTCCATCCCGAGGCAATGAATCCTAGGCTAGGCTGAGGTTACAGGGAAAACACACAGTCACAAGAAAGGAATTCTCTCCCAGGAACCACTCATACTCACTGCCCACAGACTCTCTTTCCCCACATGCCTGTTCCACCCTAGGAGTATACACCTTCAATGTCACCTAGACAGTCCTTCGGCTGCTAACCTCCCTTGCCTTGGGTTTAAGCAACAGACCGGACTGGAAGTCTCCGAGCTCTGTGGCAGCTACAGGGTTCCTTCCAGGAGTTCTCTCCTTCCTCTGCACACTCTCTCACCCGGAGAGAATCGCTCACAGGCCAACAACCTGTTCTTCCAACCTCAATCACCTCTCTCACCTGGAGAGAGTGTTGTACAACTGGCCAACAAGCCCCACGCAGTCCAGCATTGCGTGGCCACCACAACCAACGGGGAAAACAGACACAGGATTTCCAACAGGTTCAACAATGGCAGATGGTCTCACGGATATGGATTTAGACAAGACTCCACACACAGGCTCGATCTGCTCAGATGGAGGATGCATCAGTTTTCTAGAGATCGACACAGGCTATCCCCGAAATCAACACAAACTATCTTTCTCGGTTTTAGAATTGCACGAAGTCCCTTATAGAGGTCGGATGGAATGTACGGTTCAGAAGATCGCATCGAATGGAGAAGAACCCCCATCATGGCTCATCTCAGCCCCTTTATTTGCATGGGCCAGGATTGACATTTGTCACCCATGCAACTACATGCATTCCTTTAGCATGCGTTCCTTCCATTTGGAAGTTGCTTGTCCTTCCAAAAGAACTTAGGATAAGACATATTATTCACATGTCTTTTGGAATAATATTAAATTATTATTTCCAAGGCTTAAGCCTCCTAGGCTTAACACTTAGCCCCTTTTCCCACCTTCCAGCCCCTAATCCCTTGCCCTCTCTATGAATGCTTAGTTCCCCATCACTTATTCATTGTGTCAGCCTACACACGGTGGTGTTTATATTTTATTAATGTGCTGCATACATACAGGTACAAAATCAGGCCCTTGGCCTACAACCCTTAGGCTCTCTATCCTAACAATCACATAATCCCACCAACTTATAAAAACTTGGTTCAACAACCTATAACACATATTTACAATTCATTTCATAAACCAGATTTACAAAGGGCTCGACCTTGGGGACACTACAAAACCCATGGATACTCCTCTTCCAGGAAACTGGAGGAAAGAGGATGCTACTTATGGAGTGGTAGTGGATGCTACTGTCTATCGACAATCAGTGGGTTCGCTAATGTATCTAGTGAACACGAGACCAGACATTTTCTATGTTTAAGCATATAGGGGCTTCCACAGTGCAAGATATTAGATATTAGATACACTACGCAGTTAATCCCGAAAATAATATCTAATTTTCTATGTTGTTAACCAACTGAGTCAAGCAATGGTTAAGCCTACCAAGCTCTTTTGGAAGGTGGGAATGCATGTCCTGAGATACCTGAGGGGAACATATGAGTATGGATTATGGTACAGACAGATGGATGAGGTGAAGTTGCATGGCTTCTCGGATGCAGATTGGGTGGGCAACCCAACTGACAGAAAGAACACATCAGGGGGGATATTTAGTATCAGATCTATAGCTGTTTCTTGGTACAGTAGGGAGTAGAGATCCGTGGCACTCAATTCAGCGGAAGCAGAATACATGGCAACGAGTCAAGCTGCATGTGAGGCTATTTGGATGAGAAAGATGTTGGTTGGTTTGTTTGGTTCTCATTTAGATCCGACAATGATTCATTGTGATAATCTGAGTTGCATTAAACTCTCGATTAATCCCATGTTTCATGATAGATCTAAGCATATAGATATCCGGTATCATCATCTTAGAGATTGTGAGCAGTGGAAGATCATGTTGCTTCAGTACATTCCTACGAAAGATCAGGATGCAGACATTCTGACAAAGGCGCTCACCAGGAGCAAATTCGAATACCATAGAGACATGACTGGGGTGAAGGATAATCCCTTTCTTATTGAGAGGGAGTGTTGAAAAGTCAACAAGAAATGTGTGTCTAATTTATTTTTCCCTTAAATAAATTGGACAATAAATATTAATCTATTATCTCATAATTACTTGAAAATAGTTAACTGAAACGACAAATCAGTTAGTTATAGGAAACTTGAGTTCAAAGGTTGACTAGTGGGACATCCAAGTCGAATTAGTTGTAACTGAGTGATTTGAAGTTGTAACAGAGTTGGATGTGTAGTTATGTGAGTTGTGCAGTAGTTTAACTCAGTTAAGTAAGTTAAGCTCAGTTGTACTAGTTGTAACTGAACTTACACTAGTGAGAGATCATTGAATTAATTATTAATTAATTCACAATTAGTGATCTCACATGCAACTGAAGATTTACCACTGTTAACTACATGCATGTCAGATCCAGTGAAGACCCAGTTGAGATAACAGGTGAAAGGGACAATTTGGCTATCCATTGTGATTTGAGTGAGTGCACTCATGCAATCAAACACACAGTGGATGTTCCCATGAGGAATGCACAACCTAGGCAAGAGGAATTCAAATTCATTTGCAGGTTTTCCATTAGCAGGGATTTCGCAGAGGAGGCAGGCTGTCTAGGAGCAGTAAATTGACACATGAATTTGTCAATTTTTGTATGACAGTGTGAGACGATTGTATATTGTACTGAGAGCTCTTGGATTAGAGTTTTATATGATATTGTTTCATGATCCATGATATAGACATAATATATGATAGTGGGTTTTTTAGCTTTATGCTTTCCTGGTAAAAACATCTGTGTTATGTGTGATTGATCTTTCTTCTTGATATTGCAATTGGCGATCGTGTTTTAAATTCCACAAAAATATTTGTAGAAGCAATTTTGTATTTAACAGTGGCATATAATTGTTAGATCAAGAGAATCCAGACAATACATAATTTGTATTGAAATTTCTACAAAATCATTCTAGAAATTTTTTTATTGCGAAAATGGTGAGATGACCTGTAAATAACATACCTTAGAAAGCATGATCAAAATAATTTATCCTCCCTTGAATTTCAGCCTTCTTTACTTCACCTTCCCTCTGAAATTCGTCTTAGATATCCTTTGGTTACCTTAATCACCTGTAGATATTCAATATGCTCAAGTGTGATTAAAATGAGAGAGCCTTGCCTCTTATTTATACTTTCATGTACCTTCCTCAAGGGGTTACGTTTTAACCATTTTAACCCACTTTCCTTATTTTAGGGTTAACCCACTTCTAACCACTTGTCAACTTAGTAATTTCTCCATTAACTTTATTATTTAAATAATTTATTTTGTATTCACTTTGACTTATAGTACACTCATCACTTCACTTTATTATTTACCTTCTGAAATCTATTAAACCACTTTGACTACTTTGACCTTTTGGGGCTTCTAGATGACTCATGAGGGTTCTCCAACTTCACATGGCCATAACTCTCTAACCGTGAGGATTTATGTGACGTTCCACATACCACTAGAAATGGCATGACATGTACTATCAATATAGAATATTCTTACTTGCAAATATATCAAAACTCATACCATTATCCATCAAACAAACTTGGGTCCATTACCCAAACCTTTCTCCAACTTCACATGACCATAACTCTCTAACCGTGAGGAGTTATGTGACGTTCCACATACCACCGGAAATGGCATGACATATACTATCCATATGGAATAGTATTAACTATAAATATATCAAAACTCATACCATTATCCATCAAACAAACTTGGTTCCATTACCCAAACCTTTGTGTTACCGGAATTTCTTCAAGGGTTGACATCAATGACAAACAACCCAAAATAATCAACAAAATGGAAAATTTAAAGGTCCAATAAAATAATCAAATTACAACCAATTTGCAATTGTTACACTTATTGGTAACATGTCCTCTTGCAATTATGACAATATGCCAAGTACATTAAACAAAATACATGATTTTCAAAGACAAATATTCCAAAACATACAACTTGCAGTAATATTCAATTATATTGATTGTCATTCATCAGTTGAATTGTTGACATTGCTCGAGCTGTGTGCATGCCTCATTTCTTCATCATTTGTAGGTAATATTGTACTTTGGTTTTTTAACATAATGTTTTCTTGATCAACTTGTTTTTTTATGTTTTTCCCCTTCATCTTCCATCTACAAACATAAAAATAAACTGTAATAAGTATATCTACATTTTTATATATAGCAGAATATACATGATCGTGTAAATAAAAAAACATACCTTAGCACAAAGTCTTTCATAAATAATACACATTCTTTCAAAGCTATGCTTCATGAATTGTCTCAAAATCTCCTCTGTTGGCTGCATTCCATACTTTGTTTCCTACATGTTTAATACGACATGACAAAGCACAATCGATATTAAATTTTCTTATTTTTCCATTAATTATAAAACAAGGGAAGTTAAACAACATAACTACTTACAAATTGTTCAATTAACCTTTCATTCTTCAACATATACTCACAACCCATACTTAACCCAATGTTTATCCATTCATGGGTTGGCTCCTCTTTGTATGTTAGCACATAGTAGAAGACATCAATGGACAAGTGTAAATTAATTATTTAAATATAAAAATCACAACAAACATGAAATCTTAAGAAAGGAAGAAAACAAAAATATTGACAAAGTTTACGATCAACCCTTTTATTCCTCGTCATCATGTTTTATGTGTTGAATAGATTCTATTTGTTTTTCTTTTCTGCAACAAAAATTGAAAATTACTATTTCACGCGATAATTAAATTTGATGTACATAAAAGAATAAATAAATGATTACATATCTCTGATGCACATCGTAGTTGGGATGACTCCTCTTGCGGCACAATTATGTTCATTTCTTTTTACATCTTCTTCTACATTTTTTTGGACATCCCTAGCGACATGTCTTGGTTTTTCCCTTGGATTTTTCAAAACCTCCCTTAAAAAAAAGATCATGGTGCGTAATTTAAGATAAACCGCACCGGGGTGTTAATAATATTTATATGTACTAGTGCGTCAACCATATATATACGCACAAGTACAATATAACAATGCCGTTGTGAAATTCAAAACATTTTACAAATTGTTGTATTCAGTCGGTGTTTTATGAATTAACAAAAGCACGACTTCCTAATTACTGTTTATTATACACCATCGAGTAGTGAACAAATTTAAGAAATGACAATTTCCATATAAAAACAATAATTTTTCCATTTTAACTTCAACAATGCGCTTTGTAAACAATGCGTCCCAATGCATATTTAGGTAAAATGCGCACCGTTGACCGCGAAAATGATTTTTTAATAATATTCAAATTGAAATAAAGTAGTGATGTTTACAAACAAGTACATGCTGATGCGCTTACTACGTACAAAGCACAGTGGTCATTATGAAGGAGTTAAAAAAAAAACCGACAACGAAATGACGGTTTGAGATCCAATGAAATGAGTGGTTTCATTGCAACAGATAGGAAACACCCATATATAAATAAACAAACCCTATAAAGAAATTGTGCTGAAAAAAAATATTCATGTGAAATATAGAAGGAGAAAACAAAAAAACAATGAGGAAATTAGAACTTCCAATACTGAAGGTAACTACAAAACCCTTTTTTTTTAATCAAACAGGAGAATGATCAAAATGATTACTAGAAAATTGTTTGAATCAAATAGGAGAATGATCAAAATGATTAATAGAATGAAATCATATACCTGAAATTTCTTCTCTGCAGATTTCTATGTGATCTACAGTAATCCCCCTCGAATTTGACTCTTTAAAAAAAATTCACCCACTCTGAAATCTTTGTTGGTAAATATATGTTGCACAAATATCCTTTCTAATTTTGGCAAACAAATAAAATAATGAATAGGGTTTTCCTTTATAAACACAAAAACTCAAGATCCCGCTCATTTTTTCGTTGTATATTTCGATGCATTGATGATAAACACGCTCGTTGTTTTTTTTTCCAAAAGTTACATTTTCGGTGCACTATACCATGAGTAGTGCACCGATGCAGTGTGTATGTATAACACACCAATTTATTTTCATAATAAATTTCAAAGTATTGATAGTAAGCACACATTATTTTTCTAACTTGCTTCATCCGATGCTCTATACAATTCGAAACACACTTGTGCGGAGTGTAATTAATAATGTACTAGGGTGGTGTGTAAGTAATAACACACCGTAAGACAGTTAAATTTGCACAATGTAAATGAAAACATCCATATTTAAAGTTTTTAGAGGTTTTTCTTTGCGGAGGAAATAATAGAGGTCAGTCTTCGATGCTTCTCTCAATTGCACGCACTGGTGCATTTGGTTAATCCACACGCACCGGTGCATCTTTATATGATAAAGCACATCGGTGGGGGAGAGAGAGAGGGAGAGAAAAGAAAGATGATACAAGGAGTGAGAGAGGGAGGGGGATACAAAGTGAGGGGGAGAGAGGGGTAGATGTAGGAGAGAGATAGGGGGGGATATGGAGAGAGAGAGAGAGAGAGAGAGAGAGAGAGAGAGAGAGAGAGAGAGAGCATCAAATTCACATTTTATGTAACACACCCGACCCCTAACCCTTACTTAGGATGGTAGAGTGTCAAAATTACTCTTTATCTAATCGATTATTTTCTCTAAAGGAATCCCATAGATGGATTCTTCTCATTGAGATATTTCCAACCATTGTAACCATGCTCAAAATCGAGATCTAGATTAAAAGTTACAACCTCTAAAAAATTCCAAGGTCCTCATTCACCATTTCTACTTCATTTCCACGTGGGATCCACATGGCTCTTTGTCACTCATGCTATCCGATGTGGCACTGATGTGGCACTTTCCATCTGGCCCATCTAGTCCCCAAATCGATGATTCAGATCACTTCGTAGAATTTTTTCGTCATCATTAGAGTCTTCCCATCGGAGTATCTCCACTCTTGACTTCACAACCCACTCCGACAGGCTCACTATGAAATCATCCTCCGTGTAGATCCAACGACTTACAGACTCTGGGAACAACAACTTCGATCTCGTTGGTGCCTCTAACTTGCTCAATATTTACCTTCTACTTCAATGTTTGTTTCCCTGTGAAACCACTGGGACCCATGACAATCTACAATTGAGATTAAATCTTGCCTACTCTCCAAGTAATGGCTATTATTTAATCTTGAAATTCTCTTCAGCATCATCAGAGTGTGTTCAATTCAACTCCAAAGATTTCTTTCAACCATCTTGTTTCGACGATCCTTCCAACAAATCTAACGGTACTCGTATCACTTCAACCAATGGTCTGGGTTTGTTCGGATGTTACAAATGCACGACAAATAAGGGTATCAACCTTTTTTCCCTCGAAATGAATTGTCATATATCTAATGGCTAGCGTTTGTCAAATTTTCCTGATAGATTGATTGTCCCTCAAAGTCCCTCTCATCCGAGTACATCTGCTACATGTATGCGTTCACTCCAATCAACTTACTCTGATGAACGGTTGAGATCACATCTCACTCGCCCACCATTCTATGACTCAGATCTCTTCTCAGAGTCCCATGTCATCGAAGTACATCCATTCTAGTGTCCTAGACCACTTCAAATGACTTCCTCCGATGAACAATGAATATCTATTTGCTGCGCCAAATTCAATGACTGAGATTTAAGTGATGACCCGATGGAATTCATGCCCAACTGGGATCACTCTTGTCCCGTTGACCAATCAACCGTCGACACACATCACCCATCGAGACATGCTAGCTTCCACAATGGCATCCTCGTCAGCAAGACATCACTCACCCTTGCTCCGGACCTTTGACAATCCTCCTCCAATGGACTATTGATATTACTTCTTAGCTATTCGCTGATCTACGGTCCAAATTGTTGTTGGACAACTGAGAGGGGGGGTGAATCAGTTGTTACTGTGCTTAAACAATTATATCCATTTTTAAATTTATTACAGAACTTCTCAATGATGATCACAATAAATAAGCAGTAGAGTATTCAACATCAATCACACACATGTATAGTACAGAGACATATATTCCTGAGGAAACCCATAAAGGGTGAAAACATCTTCTTCTTTATATGATAATTATTTTCTGTACATTATCATTCTTATGAGCACCGACTCATAATGAGGCTACCACCTTTGTTTTGCAAGCTACTACTTGTTGAGAGCACCAACTCTCTGGTTTCTCTAGCACCCACTAGAAGGAAGTACCAACTCCCTCACTGCTCCAGCACCAACTGGATGGAAGCACCAACTTCCAGTCACACAAGCACCAACATGTATAACAGAGAACCAATGTTCTCCCTAGCACCACCCTGCCACCCTGGTTTCTCTGGTTGCTACTAGATAGAAGCTACAACTCCATGTGTTCAAGCACCCACTTGACACTTAGAGGACAACAGTCCTCCCTAGCACCTCCCAACCACCCTGAAATATAAAACTTTGCTTTCTGTGAATTTATTACAATGATTCAATAATTATCATTGGCTTACCAGGCTTATCACTGTTCTGCTGTGCTGCTCTGCTCTCCTGTATCAGTGTCTCTCTGCTTGAATCTCCTTGAGCTTTCTGATCTTTTTCTATATCTCTGCATGTCCATCTCAACCTTATTTTACTGTATCAATTATGCATCTCTGTTCTTTCCTTCTGCTGCATTGTTTCCCCTCTAGACTCCCTTCTTCTACCTGCATAACACACTCTTAAAAATTGCAGCCCGATCTCTTCTCTGTTCTGCATTTTTATAGTCTCTGTGCACCTTATGCATGCTGTATGCGCTATCCCACTGCATACACTTCACTGCGTTCATCATCACTGGCCCTTCTCTTGAGATCTTTTGGCTTTACTGACTGTAACAGTCTTCGACCCTTTTCCATCTGTCAGTTGACTCTATGATGAGTTTACACTCCACTGGCATTTTCCTCGAGACTCTTCGTCTTCTCTGTCAATCACCCTGAAGAATATTTGAATTCTCTAGCAGAAACCATCAGTGGTCTCTAATAGTTACACCGAGTCTCTTCATCTCCTCTAGCAACCACCCTACAGCTCCTCAAATTTTCTGGCAGATGTAATCACTTTGTTCTGGCAGTTACTGAGAGAAACTCCATGCGTTCATGTGTTTTGGCGCCTTCTCTCTTCCTGAAGAAAAATTCATAGTGGGCGCTAGCTCTTCTGGCTAAGCCCCTTCCTTTCAGGTGACCTCTAGTGGTGACCAAACACCTATTCATAAGGCGCTTTCGCGACTCACATTTCAAGGATCTAGGGATGAGGCATCTCGACTCTCCAAGTCGCGATCTCTGAAATGGAGCTTAGCTGCATGCTAGCTCCTCCCTTAAATCCTCGATTATGTGACCAATGGATGTGACCACAACCATATTCAAAAAGGCATTTCGTGATTTCACATTTCTATTTTTCTCCCGCGAGTCTCCTTGAATCCTCATATTGCGAACCCTGAAATGGAGCTTGGCTGCTCTAGCTCCTTTCTCCAACGTGACCACTGGCGGTGACCACAACTTAACTTGAAACTGCATTTCGCAATTTCGCATTTCGAGGATTCTGTGAAGAGTCCTCTCAACTCTCCATGTCGCAAACTCCGAAATGGAGCTTGGTAGCTCTAGCTCTGCTCTCCAGCTCTCGACGATGTGACCACGAGATATGACCACTGGCTAGTCATTTGAGCGCTATGCTCTTCAGATCAACGGTCCACGATCTGTGGTGATCAGACAACTATCCACCGCCCCGGAACTTCAACTTTCGGGACTTTGGGGGAGTGTTGATGCTAAAACTCCCAAAACTAAAACTCCCGAAATGACGTCACTCAATGACGTGTCGTCACCCGAGTGGCTGCCATGTGTCACTCAGATTTGAAATATTCACATACTAGAAATGTCAAATCACCTTGACACTTGTCCTTGTATGATTGCGCCATGTGTCCTTTCTGATGTAGGCTGCCACCTATCCTTTCTAACGTGGTCTGTCATGATCTACCTCTTGGATCTAACGACCCAGATTCATCCTTGATCCAACGACTAAGATTATTTCGTGATTTCGCATATCGGGAGTTTGAGAGGTTAGAACACCTCGTTCCTTTGACTTTCCAGCCAGCGAAGAGATGATCTTTCACCACATGTCCTTCTTGGATCGATGGACCAGATGTCTCCTCGATCCGACGGCTCAGATCATTTCGCCATTTCACGTTTTGCGAGTTGGAAGAATAGAGAACCTTGTGCCTTTGACTTTCCAGTCAACGAAATGACGATCTTTCAACATGTGTCCTCCAGATCCAATGACCCACGAATGACCTTGATGGACGACCAGGATTCCTTCACAGTTTTGGATATTTGGATGACTCCTGGTCTTATTCGCCTTGGAGCTTCACCAGATCTAATGACTGTTGGTCCTTCGTAATTACTCCAGATCTGACGGCCCAGATCTTATCGTGATTTCGCATATCGCGAGTTGGAAGGTTAGAGAGATTCCTTCCTTTGACTTTCCAGTCAATGAAATGCTGAACTATAGCCACATGTCCTGCCCGATGATGGACGATCCTCCTATTTTCGAGACTTTGTAAGCCCGCTTCATGTTGAACTTTAAAGATCATGCAGGTTCTCCTAGATTCGACGACAGTCGGTCCCCGTGCTCAGATCTAACGCCCGAGATCTATCCTCCATCTGTGCGCTCCTCCTGTCTTAATTTAGATCTAACAGTCATCGAAAATTTTGAATGGGATCCAACGATCACTGTCGCTTCTCCTCCCGAGCTTTTCCTTCCCGTGTGTTCTTGCCATCAATGACAAGCGCATTGTTCCTTTGAACATGCCAACAATCTCCCCCTTTGGCATTGATGGAAACCCTGAAAGGCTGCACTATTCTGCTTAGACCTCGATCTCCAACTGTAGCATCCAATCATGCTGTTCTTCTCCCCCTTTGACATCANCAATGTCAAAGAAAAAAAAAAAAAAAAACATGCTCCCCTTGAGCTGTTGTAGTACTTGTCGAAGGTATCATATATTCAACCAACACATACTCCCCCTAACATGATGGAATCTCTTAGGTGTGAGATAGGATGACACCCAGCTTCTGACGAAGATATTCAAATGGTGTCTTGGCTAGGGGTTTATTAAAGATGTCTGCAATTTGTTCTGTGGTTGGAATGTAATTAACTTGAACAATCTGATTGGTGACCTGCTCTCTCAGAAAATGGTATTTTATGGGAATATGCTTTGTATTGGAGTGGAATACAGGATTCTTTGACACACTTATGGCACTTGTGTTATCACAATGAATTGGGATCGGTGCATTATATTTTACCTCCAAGTCTGCAAGTGTCAGAATCATCCATAATACCTGAGTGCCACAAGTAGCAGAAACAATGTATTCTGCCTCTGTAGTTGATAGAGAAATGGAACCTTGCTTTTTGCTCAACCACGCTACTAAAGAATCTCCTAAGAAGAACACACCTCCACTTGTGCTTTTCCTTTCATCCATGCAGTTAGCCCAATCAACATCTGAGTAGACTGATAATTGAAAATTATGATTCTTAGGATACCATAGGCCATAGTTCATTGTTTCTTTCAAATATCTGAATATCCTTTTGACAGCTAGCAAATGATTCTGTTTAGGTGCAGACTGATATCTTCCCACCATTCCAACAACATGCATTATATCTGGATGAGATGCTGTGATGTACAACATGCTGCCTATCATTGACCTATATGAACTTTGATCAACATCAGGTGAGTCATCATCCTTGCTTAATTTGCATCCAGTAACCATAAGTGTGCCCACAGGTTTAGAATCTTCCATTTGAAACCTTTTCAACATTTCTCTTTGATATTTTTCTTAAGAAATGAACATTCCTTTAGACCTCTGAGTAATTTGCAGACCAAGAAAAAATGACAGTTCACCTATCATAGACATTTCAAACTCAAACTCCATGGTAGAAGCAAACCATTGTACTAATGAATCCTTATTACATCCGAAGATGATGTCATCTACATAGACCAACACGATGAACAAATCATTATCCTCTATTTTGATATATAGATTGTTGTCAACTGTTCCTCTCTTGAACCCTTTGTCTTGGAGATATGTATCTAGTCTATGATACCAGGCACGATAGGCTTATTTTAACCCATATAAATATTTCTTCAGCTTGCATACAAAGTCAGGGTTATTAGACAGTTCGAAACCCTCTGGTTGTTCCATATAGACTTCTTCGTTTAAATGTCCATTTAGAAAAGCTAACTTGACATCCATTTGATAGAATTTAAACCTTTTATGACAAGCATAGGCAAGAAATATTCTGATAGATTCTAATCTTGCTACGGGCACAACTGTTTCATCAAAAGCCAGTCCTTCTATTTGAGCATAGCCTTTACAGACCAATCTTTCTTTGTTTTTGACAACTTGTCCCTACTCATTCAACTTATTCTTAAAGATCCATTTGGAGCCTATGACATTTTTATCTACTGGTCTAGGAACGAGTTCCCAAGTGTCATTCTTTTCAATCTGGTCCAGTTCCTCATTCATTGATTTTAACCAATTTACGTCTTCACTGGCTTCATTAAAGTTCTTGGGTTCCACCATGGATATGAAGGCTATATGTGATTTCTCGGTGTCTTTGATTATCCTTCTCCTGGTTTGTTCACCTTTGTCTTTCTCACCAATTATCTGACTTGCAGGATGATTCTTTTGAGTAATTTTGGAGGAAGGATATGATGTTGTCTGCTGGTTTGAATCTGCCTGAGTATTTGTATCTTCATTTGATTCAGAGTCTTCTTTTTCTGATTCTTGGACATGTTCATCTTCAGCTTTACCTGTGTCCTCTGAAGCAGACTCAATATTGCTCACCTCTATTACTGGGACTCCTTCATCAACCTTTAAATCAATGCAATCAACTAATTTGTGCAATCTTTTATTAAATCATCTATATCCTTTACTATTGGTAGCATATCCTAAGAAGATGCCTTCATTAGCCCTATCATCATATTTGCCAAGGTTTTCATTATTATTCTTTATGTATCACCTACTCCCAAAGACTTTGAAGTGTTTTATTGAAGCAGGTATTCCATACCACAGTTCATAGGGAGTTTTGTCACTGTGTGGTATGAGGTGGGCTTTGTTAAGAACATGGACTGTTGTTTGTATTGCTTCTACCCAGTAGGTTTGACTAATATTCTTCTCATTCATCATTGACCTGGCGATTTGCTGAACTGTTCTGTTTTGCCTTTCAACTACTCCATTTTGCTGTGGAGTTCCTGGGATAGTGTATTCTCTCTTGATCCCATGTTTATCACAAAATTCCTTGAAATCACTTGACATAAATTCTCCTCCTCTGTCTAATCTTACAACCTTTAATCTGTTGTATGCTTGATTTTCTGTTAAAGCCTTAAATATTTTAAATTTCTCAAATGCTTCAGATTTTTCTTTGAGAAAAGCAACCCAAGTGAGTCTGGAGTAATCATCAATGATTAGCATGAAGTAGTTTTCTTTCCCTATGCCTTCTTGTCTTGATGGTCCACATAAATCCATATGAACTAATTGGAGTGGTTTCTCTGTTGAAGTAGAGCTCTTGGATTTAAACTGTGTCCTGGTTAGCTTTCCTACTTGGCAGGGTTTACGCACAGAATCTTGTGGCTTTGATATTCTTGGAAGATCTTTTACTGCCTCAAGATTTTTGAGCTTGATTAAATGATCAAAGTTTAGATGTCCAAGTCTACTATTCCATAACTAGCTCTCATCATGTTTGCTTAGATGACACTCTTCTCTATCTTCTTTTAACACATATACATTATTTTCTATCCTTATGCCTTTAGCCACCACTTGTCCTGAGTTTACAGACTTTATCTTACAGTCCTTGGAAGTGAACACCACTTCACATCCTCTGTCACACATTTGACTTACACTGAGCATATTATGTTTCAGCCCATCTACAAGCATAACATCTTGGGCTTTCCCTTTTCCATTACTTAAAATCACCATCCCTTTACCCTTGATTTTACCTGGAGCATCATTTCCAAAGGTTACGTTTCCTAATTTACTTTCACTTAGAGATAGAAACTTACCTTTGTCTCTCGTCATATGTTTGGAGCGTCCACTGTCTATATACCAAGGGTTCTTTTGTCTTTGAGCTGACAACACTAATCCACACTTGTCACTTTCTTTATTCTTCCAACCCTTGACATTTTTAGCAGAGGGATTCAAATCTGGTTCATAGTTCTTTAAGCGACAGTCAACAACTTTATGTCCATAATTATGACAGATGTAACATTCTGGTTCGTTGAATAAGGGATCATAACGATTGTTATGCTTAACTTGTGTCCTTTTCCCATCCATCAATTGATTTGTAGTATGTGATGGTTTGTTACTTGGCTGTCTCATTCTTTGTTGTGGAAGATATCTATACCTTGAATGTCTTGATTGTTCATATCTCAATTTTAAAGAACAATTTACAACTTTATGACCAAAGTTAGAACAGAAAAAACAATATCCATAGAAAAAACTTTGGTACCTGGAAAATGGTTGTCTTCTTTGAGAAGGTCGATTTCTTCCATGCTGATGATTTCTTTGAACAAAGAGTACATTATTTCTTTGATCTATAGTTTCAGTTTTGGTACGTCTTTCATTACTCCTCTAGGGTTGCTGATTATCTTCTTTTGTTTCTGCAGGTTTTTTGTTGTCATAGATGGTAGATTTGACAATCTTGATGGGATCTTTGTTGCTTGGCTGATCACTACTTGTTCCCTCTTCATAACCCAGACCTGTTTTCAGCTTTGGGTTTCTTTGTTGATTTAGAACGGTGGCCAATTCCTCTGAGGCTTTGATACTTGACAGATTTTGATGATACAAGGCTTGAAACTTCTCCATATCTTTCCTAGTTTTCACTACTTCTTCCTCCAGAGCTTCATATCTTGCCTTCTTTTATGATAATTGTTGTTTCAGAATGTCTTTGATTTTCTTTGCCTCTTCTAATTCCACTTTTAGCAGGGCAAAGTCTTCGTCAGGTTCTTTACTGCCTTTCTTGAACTGTATCGACAATTGTTTTTGCTTTCTCGTCTTAATTCTGAGTCTGTCAAGCTCTTCTAGTGCACTGATCTGTTCTCCTTCTAGGTCAACCACAACTTCTTCTTCATTAGCATCACTTCCTGTGCTTTTATTATCATAATCCTATTTGGCCATAAGTATGAAGTCATATAGTTTATCTTCAATAGAGGATTCATTGTCTTCATCATCCGAAGGATCATCATCATTGTTTACACAAAGACTTTTCTTCTTAAAATTATTCTCTTTAAAGAATTTTTTGTTGTTTGTGCTTCTCCTCATCATCATATGTCTGATCCTTTATTTTTTGAGGACATTTATTTGCAAAATGACCTATCTTACCACAGTTGAAACATTTGAAAGGCAGTTTACCTTTGTATTTGCCTGATCCCTTCTTCAGTCTTCTCACAAATTTTTCTTCAATTTCATCAGGCTCAGAATCCTCATTCTTGTCTTCCTTAAATGATGCTTCTCTGGAGGTGGGTTTATCTTTAACTATTCTCATTTCATATGTAGTCAATGTTCCTAGAAGTTGATCAAAATCCAAGTCTTTTAGATCATTAAGTTCTTCTATAGAAGAGACCTCCGGGTTGAACATATCTGGTAGAGATCTCAAAATTTTCTGAACTAAAGAAGGTTCCTCAATTTTTTCGCCAAGTGCTTTCATTGCATTTACCAGTGCTTCAACTCTCAGAAAGTACTTTCCAACATTTTCATCCTCTTTCATCTTCAACTGTTCAAACTGTACTTTGTAGGTTTGAAGCTTGGCGTCCTTTACCTTCTCATTACCTTCATAACTGCTAATGAGTTTGTCCCACATTTCTTTGGCAGTTTCTAGGTGCATAACTTTTACAAATTCTGCTTCTACAAGCCCACTCAAGATAGCATTCATAGCCTTAACGTTGAAGTTGAATTCTAGCTTATCATCCTTATTATCTAGTACAACTGGCTTTACATAACCAATATCTACCACATCCCAGACATCTACACCTAAAGCCATTATGTAGGTTCTCATTCTAACTTTCCAAAAGGAAAAGTTTGTTCCATTGAACAGAGGGGCCTTATTGGTTGAAGTTCCTTCATGGCTTGACATGTTTAAGCTCTAGGATCTACCCTTAGATAAAAGGGGCTGGATCTGATACCAATTGTTGGACAACTGAGA
>SNQJ01S0002479.1:215089-251292 GCA_010110895.2 Picea sitchensis
GATTTACAGTTGGGCAGCTACAAAGGCAATATTCTTTGTGATGTTATGCCAATGGATGTGTGTCACATCTTATTGGGCAGACCATGGCAGTTTGATAGAAATGCCATACATGAGGGGAAGAAGAATATTTACAAGTTTCAGAAGGATGGGATAAATCATACTTTGGTACCACTGCAAGGAGAAGGTACAACATAAACCAATAATCCAAAAGTTTTGTTGATTAGTGGCAGAGAGTTTTTGCAACAGCTAGAAAGTAATGAGGTAAATTTTGCTTTGATTAATAAGACTAAAGTAGTATTTACAACCACTAAAATTTCAGATTTGCCTATTGAAATTCAAGATATTTTGAATGAATATCATGACATTGTCATGGATGATTTTCCAAGTGAGTTTCCACCCAAAAGAAGTATCAACGACCACATCGATCTGATACCTGGGGCAAGCCTACCTAACAAGGATGCATATAGGATGACCCCTCGTGAAAATGAGGAAATAAGAAATCAGGTACAAGAGATGCTAGACAAAGGACAGGTCACAGAAAGTTTGAGTCCATGTGTTGTGCCAATAGTACCAAGCCCAAAGAACGATGGAAGTTGGAGGATGTGCACTGATTCGAGGACGATCAATAAAATTACAATCAGGTGCATATTTCTATTTCCACAAATAGATGATTTATTGGACTGTTTGAAAGGTGCAAGGTATTTTTCCAAGATTGATTTGAAGAGTGGTTAACACCAAATCATAATTAGAGAAGGAAATGATTGGAAAACTGCATTCAAGACCAATGATGGCTTGTATGAATGGATGGTAATGCTGTTTGGGTTGTCAAATGCACCTAGTACCTTCACAATATTAATGAATGAAGCGTTGAAAGAATTCATTGGGATATTTGTTATAGTATACTTGGATGATATTTTGGTATACAGTCAGTCCAAAGAAGATCATTTGAGGCATCTGGAATATGTCATGAGAAAATTGCAGCAGGAGAAATTGTTAATTAACTTGAAGAAGTGCTCATTTTTAAAATATGAACTTGTATATCTGGGTTTTTTTTATCTCTAAAGAGGGGCTGAAAATGGATCATGGGAAGGTGAGGGCTATCCAAGAGTGGCCTTCTCCCAAAAATATTTTTGAAGTTAGAATCTTTCATTGACTATCAATCTTTTACATGAAATTTATTAGGAATTTCAACAAGATATGTGCTCCAATAGTTGAGACCATTAAGAAAGACAAACAACCATTTAAATTTCTCTGGAAGCTGAAAACAACTTTCAACTACTGAAGAAGAAGATCACGGAGCATCCCATCTTAGTTTTGCCAGATTTTCAAAAGCCTTTCCAAGTGAAGTGTGATGCTAGTGGAGAAGCCATAGGGGCAGTTTTGAGCCAAGAGAAGAATCCCATAGCTTATTTCAGTGAAAAACTGAATGAAGCAAGGAAGAAACATTCATCCTATGACAGAATTTTATGTTGTAGCTCAAGACCTTAAGAAATGGAGGCATTATTTGTTTTCCAAGGAGTTTGTTTTGTATTCAGACAATCATGCCTTACAATATATAATGCATCAACCGAAATTAAATCAAAAGCACACTAAATGGGTTGAATATTTGCAGAATTTTACTTTTGTGTTGAAGCATATCAGTGGCCAATCTAATAAAATTGCAGATGCTCTAAGCAGGATAACTTTGGTGATACATGAAATCCAAATACAAGTCACAGGGTTTGACTTCATGAAAGAGTTGTATGAGGAAGATGCAGACTTCAAGGAGGCTTTTGAAGCTTGCAATAATCTAGTAGTGAAGTACAGAAGCCCATGGCTGGAATATATGTTGCAGGATGGTTTATTGTTCAAGAAAAGTCAGCTATGTATTCCCAGATGCTCAATGAGGGAGAATTTGGTCAAAGCGAAGCACAGTGGAGGACTGAGTGGATATTTTGGACATGATAAAACCTTTGAACAACTGAAGCATTCTTATTTTTGGCCAAGGATGAGAACATATGTACAAAAGTTTGTGGACAAATATGCAATCTTCTAGCATGCAAAACGTAGGAGACAAAATACAGGCTTGTATACACCACTTCCAATTCCTAGTAGAGCTTGGGATTCAATCAACATGGATTTTGCATTAGGTTTGCCAAAGACACATAAGGGACATGATTCAATTTTTATAGTTGTGGATAAATTTTCTAAAATGGCTCATTTTATTCCTTGCTTTAAGACTAGTGATGCCACACACATAGCCAATTTGTTTTTCAAGGAAGTTATGAGGTTACATGGACTTCCAAGAAATATTGTTTCAGACAGAGACACTAGATTTCTTGGACACTTTTGGAAAACCTTGTGGAAAAAGCTTGGAACAAATGTAAGCTATAGTTCAACTTATCATCCACAGACAGATGTGAAAACTGAAGTAGTTAATAGAAGTTTGGGAAACATTCTGAGGAGTCTAGTTGGAGAACATCCCAAACAGTGGGATCAGGTACTAGCTCAGGCTGAATTCGCCTAAAATGATTCTCCCAATAGAAGCACAAGACAAAGTTCATTCTAGATTGTGTATGGAATGCATCCAAGGGGAGTTTATGAACTCAGGAATTTGGGAAGAGCTGAGCAAAGAAGTGTAGATGGAGAGGACTTTGCTACAACAATGCAAGAAATCCATGAGCAGGTAAAGCATAAGCTACAACAAAGCAACCTTAAATACAAGAGAAGAGTAGAATTGAAGAGGAGAGAGAAGAGCTTTGAAATTGGAGAATTGGTTTTGGCACATCTGAGGAAGGAAAGATTCCCAAAAGGAGAATATAACAAACTGAAGTTTAAGAAGATTGGGCCTTGTAAAATACTCATAAAATTTTCAAATAATGCTTATGAAATTGAGTTGCTAGTAGAGATGGGCATCTCTCCAATTTTTAATGTGGCAAACTTGTATAAAGTTCATGCAAGTGAAGCTGAAGGAACAACTCAATATGGCGAAGATAGTGAAATTAAGCAATAGGTCCAGCTGCAAAATCAAATTCCAACAACAGAACCTCTACAACCAGAGAGGATTTTAGACAAAAGGGTGAAGAAGAAGACAAGAGGGAAGGAGTACTTGGAGTACTTGGTGAAATGGAAAGACCATCCAGTTGAGGATTCAACATGGATGACTGCCACATTGTTACAGAAAAGTGGCAGCATTGTTGAAGATCTCATGGATAGGAGTCCATGAAAAATTTCAAGCCTGGAAGTACGATTCAGGGGCATCACATAATTTCCTATTTTGTTTGTTGATTTCTAGAAGGATAGGTTTGTTAAATGAGTGATGAGTTGTATGTTTGTAATAACGACTATTATAGACAAAATAGACCCTTGAACCTCTGAGAGTTGGTTAGTGATTTATTTTGATTGTTAGAGATCCTAATTATTTGCAGATCCTATTTGCTGGGATGTGGAACAGATTGTTTGTGTTTTTAAGGTGGAATTGTATCCAAATAATGTGGTTGGTGGAATAGAGGAAAACATATTAGATCTCTGTGTGTGCAATAAAACTATGCATTTTTTGTTTCATATAGCCCTATTCTCTTCATGAATAGTATCTCTGTGGATGATTCAAAGAATAGTGCAAACATATATTGTCTATTTTGATTCTCAGTGTCATATTATTACCTGCAAGATTGTGGTTTACATGGTCTGCATTTCAATCTCTGTGTGTGCATTTAGATCTCCGTGTGTGAAGCTCGATAAAACGATAAGAGGGAAGTCTAGTCACTTGCCAAATATGGAAATTAATTCCATTTTGATCTTCCTACAGTCGATGAGTGGAGAAAGGCGTTCTTGCTTGCCAAAGAAATCATTGTGAACACAAGGAATCACATCAAAACCAAACGATATCGTTGCCTGATGAATGTTGTTGATCTGTCCTTCACATGGGCGCTATTCCTTGTTGGTGAATGGAATTGCTTCAATCTCTAAAACCTTCAGCTATGCATCCAACAATACATATTCTTCCCATAGTTAAATCGATCAGAAAATAAGCTGCTGCCAGATGAATTCCTGACCGTCGGATTGAGGTAAGGGACAGTCACGATTTATCATAGTAAAAGTCAAAGCTTTTGTTTTATTGTTTGGGTTTCAACAAATTAACACCGTATATGTGAACCTCAGCAACGAAAATTGTGAAGTCACGTGCCTTTGTAAACATTGGTCAATTCAACAATTCGTGTGATGCAAATTTTGTTGAATTCGATTTTATAATGGTTTTGAATCCATGAAATCTATGTTGTTGTTGTCAAATCGTATGGGTATTTGTAGGTTCCACTAAGTGTTGTGGATTGCGTACCATTATTCTTTGAGATAAGCCTATACTCATTGTGTGCATTTTATGTGGAAAACTATCTACTTGTCGCCTGCATCAATCTCTACTACTGTTGCACCCCATTATGACATCAAGTTGCGAGGTTGTTGCTAAATGAAAAGAGATTGGAAATGAAGCATACCAAGAATGGTTGAAACAACCACCTATTCAATTCCCACTACAATTTGAATCACCAATTCAAAACCTTGACAATAACAATAGTTCTTCACATATTGGGGATGAAGGTAATGATATAGAAGTTGGTATGGATGATTTCTTGTGAGATACCTAGGCCATGGAGAGAATGTTGTTAGATGCATTCCAACAAAATGAACTAGGGGATAACACTGATGTCGTAGATACATTCTACGAAAGATTGAAATCTACTTCCACCACCCCTCTATTTAGTCAAGTACACGGGTCTGCAAGGTCTACCCAACTAGGGACAACAATGTTACTATACAAATTGAAAGTAATGTATGGTATTTCAGACGTGTGTTTCTTGACACTTTTGAAGTAACTAACCATAAAGACCCCTAAATTTTTAAGTGATATCGTCACACAATGAAGGGAGAAAAGGGTTGATTTTATTCATGCTTAATGACAATGTAAATTTCTATTACTCACTAATTACAAGTTACTCAAAGAGAAGGTATTTCCGAGTGATCATATCTTACCCGATAGCTGCGTAGAGGCAAAACAAATGTTGTGTGTTGAGTACATATTATAACATGCATATTCGAATGATTGTATTCTATACAAATACAAATATGCAGACAAAGACATGTGTCCACAATGTGGGCATGACCAATACCATAAATAAAAAAAACAAGGGTAAGTCACATGGTCCTCCTCATACAATATTGAGGCACATGGCTGCAATTCCAAGGATTCAAAGGCTCTTTCGTTGCAAACAATTAGCCATGTTGCAGGGGTGACATTTTTCACATAGAAGTGAGCCAGGAGTTATGCGAATCCCAACAGATTCAATAGCTATGAAGCATATAGAGGATACAAGGCCTAATAAATTCAAGGATAAAGTATGTAGCCTCAGATTGAGCATAGTTATGGATGGAGTTAACCCGTATTCCCTCCAAAAAACCATAACTATTCTGTTTGGCCAGTGGCAGTGATCAATAACAATATTCCCCCATGGTTGTCCGTGAAGAATGAACATCTTATGCTAGCTCTTATAGTCCCGGGTAGAACACAAGAGAAATTGTTTATACATTGAAGTTGATAATATATTTCATCCCATACTATTTGTTTTGAATTTTTTTATACATCAATAAATTTAGAAATTTTGATGCCATCAATAAATTTGTTCTTTAAGTTAATAATATATATTTGATCTCATGCTATTTGTTTTGAATTTTTGTATATATCAAGGAATTTTGAAATGGATGCCATCAATAAATTCATTCTTTACAACACAAAGGCAATGCAACCATGGGTCACATTGTATGAAGATAAAAGAAGGAAATGGTTTAGTGATAGGAAAACCATCAGACGATTGAATGGTAGAAACATGCCTTATCCTGATCATTTAAAAGAAAATATGCCAAAAATATGTCCCAACAGTTGGGTCGCTGACCAAATACAAGAGAGATATGCAGTGTTTGGTCATAACCCACGTAGAGAAGATCTGGATGCACTACTAAACATATGGATCGGGTGCAACAACTCTGTAATAACCTCTATGAGTACCACACTCTATTTATAATATTGCACATTTGAATTGTAACACGTATTGTGTTTTTATTAATGCTTTGGTTATTAGACATATGACACCATGTTTTGCTTGCATTTTTACAGGTGCATTTATTCCCATCTATGTGGGCATATAGACATCATTTTTTCACTGAGTATGTTGATGATGGACACATCACATAAGATTGTGGAGTGGAGATCGAACTCGACCAATCTAGTCGTGCTATCCACCGTGATGAAAACTTGATAGAGGGGAAGTTAGGTTACATTGGAAAGATACAAGGGATCATGCAAGTGGACTTCTCATCGTTTCAATGTGTTATTTTTTGTTGCAAGTGGTGGGATACCTTCGATCGAAGAAATGTAAAGGAAGATCGTGATAGTGGAGTAATATGTATTAACTCTAAAAAAATGAGGGTTGAAAGTAAGAAGCCTTATGTTTTCCCAAAACATTGCAACAAAATGTTTTTTTATCAAGATGTGGTGGATGGAGATTGATGGTTCATACTAAGACATGATCCGATATCTAAACATCATTTTGAGAACACCATTGCTACAATGCCAATTGAGGAAGATAATCAAGGTGATGGCAACAAAGACTAATTTGTAAATGATTTGTTTGGACATTTATATTGTGGATGTGTCATTTTATTCTGGATATCTGTAATGGACCATTACATTTTTTTTTTCTTCATTTTATATTTATGTTGGATATGAAAAGTTAACAACCATTTACAACCACCATATTGGAAATACATTAAATAGACGTACAAACATAAGATGTGGTTTTGGTATATTTTTATTGTCATATTTATTGTTTATTATAGCAAATTTATGTTGTATTGTATTAAAATACATTTATGTTAACCTTTGAATTATTAAGTATTAATTTAGATATCACAAAGTTGTTGGCGTACAATTGCAACAACGATCTATTTTAAATTATATTTGATTTAACAAAAAATGAAGATATTAAAAAATATTCAAACCTCAAAATTTATTGTTTGAGAAAATCAAAATTCAAGTAAATATATACTTACTTTGATGGAACTTCTAAGGACAATTCCTAGTGTCAGCCACCTTAACTAGTGTAACTATCATGGCCTTCACCTATTCCACTCCATCCTTTAGTTTTATAATCATATAAACTTATATTAATCATTATTTTTGCATTCTTCTTGAAATAAGTGTCAATATAGGAATGACATGGAAATTCTAAGAGAGTTTTTTTCTAGAGCCTACTTAGAATTAAGGAAATTTTTAATGATCCATACTTAGCTAAAAGTATAGAAACCTTTGTCAATTTTATTAATTCTTAAAATACTAATTATAAAATGTTGGGTGATATTATTTTTTAATAGAAGATTCATAAAGTCTGTATTAGAGTTTGTGAAACCAATTTATCGAAAGTGTATAGATCAAAATGTATGATTATTCTCTATATTTATTATTTTAAATTTAATTGAATAAATTTCATATATTACAATAGTTGGATAATATATATTAATAAAATATTTGAAAAAATTAAATATCGATAAAATATAATGATTGTGATTTTAGTAAACAATTATATCATAATTTTGTCTTATAATCTTTCAATAATTAAAAAAAAACATTATTATTACATCATCATCATTATTATTAATGAATAATTATGTTATAATGTTATTATTATAATATATGAAAAATACATAAATATTCAAATCACAATCATTTCACTCATCGTATTTAAGTATTTTTGTTTATAAATACATTTAATCAACATATTGTATCTTGTTGGACAACAAACAATTCACCTTGAACAACAATTAAACATTATATGGCACTAATGATTATAACTTTTTGCAATCACAATCCAAATTAAACACTTTCATAAAAGTAAAATTAAATATTATATGGCAACTATAAATTTAAATGAGTGATACATATGAAATTTCACTTAAAAACAAAGAAATCATTAACAATGTTCATCATCATCATACTAATATTACATTTTATAAATCAAACAACAACAAGCACAACATTATATGAAAAACTTAATATACATGAGCGATATACATATGAATATACATGTCAAGCATACATCTCAACAAAATCTACAATAAACATCTCTAGTAGAGCCTCCATCAAGAACAACTATCTCAAAAATAAATGTTGGCAAAAGTGCACTATCAAGTGTCTTTATATCAATATCATGAAGATGTGCAACAGTACCCGATGTGAACATAGTGTCTAATGTAACGACCCTTGATTATTAAGCATAATTAATTTAATAATAATCCTAAAAGATTAACTAAACTGTATTTATATCTTAAAATAACATTTCTAATAGGATATTATTAAATAGTGTTCATAAGGGTTAATGATTGATTTAATTATTAATTAAATTCATTAATTAATAAAGTATTAAATTAATGGTTAAGAATAAAATATAACATTTAATCAAGTTACGTATATAAGAAGGGATCACATAAGGATCCCGAGAAGATAAGAGAATTAATGAATGGATAAGGGTAATTAAATGGAGGGATAAGGAATTTAATGCAGGATGGAGTGTCGGTGAAGGAAGGAGGAATAAGGGGGGGAAATGGATTTGAGAGGGGATTCATTCTACGAGAGGGGAAATGATTTTGGGGGAGAGCTTTGAGTATTGGACATAGTGGAATTTACAATGCACCGGGGGGGCTGCTGGAGGTTTTGGGCTCGGAGGGCTAGGATATCCGTTGATATCCTAGGGCTAGGCGCTACTAGTCGGCAGGGAGGTTGGTTTTGGGTGGTGTCCTATAGAGCAAGCTAAAGGAGAAAGCTAAAGGAGCAAGCTAAGGAAGCAAGCGACAACATCAGTGTTAAGGTATTTCTTTGAAAATTTATGCATTGTTTTGTACAAAAATTGTTATTGAATTTTATTACTATGAAAATAGATGGCGAATGTGCCAGATTAAGTAACTTTTAAATTTACTGTAGTGTTGTAATTCAATGTTTTTTTTTATTAATTTTAGAGCCATTACATCTAAAGCATCAAAAGCTTGTGACACATGTGGAGGAGGAGGAGGAGGAGGAGGAGGGGTATCGATGTATGATGACAGATGTGGACTAGGAGAAAGACAATGATTGGTGGATGGTGACAGAAGTGGAGGAGGAGGGGGAGGATCGATAGAATAAGGTGACGCATGTGGAGGAGAAGTAAGAGAAGGAGGAGGAGAAGAAGGACCGAACATGGATGTAGGTTCAGACACATGTGGAAGGGAATTAGGAGGAGGAGGAGGATTAGATGTGGATGTGGGTTCATATGCATGTGGAGGGAAAGCAATAGGATCCGTAGATGGTGCAACCGACTCATGTGAAGGAGAATCAGGACGAGGAGGAGGACCATGTGGTGGAGTAGAGGACGTGGATGGATCTACTGATGAGCTAGATGTAGTGGGATTATGAGAAGCACCCCTCAACATCTTGAAGAGATTGATGGCACCAACAATATGATGCATCAACATCATCATGTAACAAGGAAAATTCCTCCATATAGTAGAGAGATCCTCTACCCGTAATATGTTTCTAGTGGGTGCGGGTACCACTCTGTGACTAGTCATGACACGACATAGTTCATCTGCCACCTCTATCCAGACTCTCATATCCATCATGTGGGGTATCTATACTACTGGAGGATGGTCCTATGCCTCCCCCATCACATCATTCTCACGTTGGTGAGGGGCATTCCCAACATATGTGTCAATATATGCAAACAAATAGATAATAATAATACAATAATTGAAACAAATTGTTACAATAAATTACATGTGCATTAAATAAGACATGAAAATATGCAAATAGATTGATCAAAATATAATGATAATATTACCTCTCTCATCTGTTGGCTCCTCTGTTGTAAATCATATGTTTGGACATGCTCTCCAATCCATCTCCGCGTACGTGACTCTACAATATCGAGGACAATATTGTCCTCGCTGGATAATAAATCAAATACCGCCCTACCCACTGGAGTAATGGTAAACTCGTACTGGCCCCTCTTGGGCATCAACTTCCCCCACATGCGCACACATGCATCAAGCATAGGACTAGAAGGAAAGTAGGGTACTTCTAGACAAGTGGCATGAACCCTTTCAAACAATAGTGTATACAAATCTTATGTGAATCGAAAGAATCTCGTCCAAGACAAAACAACGTGACAATGATCTCATGCATGACAAAACTATCTCAAAAATACATCCACCCACCTAATCAATTGGGTCCTCTGCAATAAACTATCTATATAATACAACATAGAGTAACTAATGAGTTTCCCATTAGAGCTATACTGTGACAGTTCCAAGAGAATAAGACACAGGCACCTAACATCCTGTCTATGAATGAAACTATTTGAAACTGACCACCATGAAATTGGAACTTTGAAGCTAAATGAACATGTGGACCGACATATTGCCACCTGGGTATCTCCTGCAACACCAAGTGGTAGCGCAGGGAAATGGGGAAAATACTCCCCCCTCCTAGACAACCCAATAATGAAATAGACATCCTCCTCCATGAGATGATACCATAGATTGAGACTGACGCTGAATCCCTATCTCGCATGATCCTAGTGATGGATACAATGATGTAACAAGAAAGAGTTCCCCCTAAGGGATGTACCCTCTTAATAAAACTTCAAGAGGCCAATATCCATCAAAAGGTCCTCTGTCCCCTGTGAAAGAGGGCGAGGGAACAACTCCCTCTCCCTCTCTCTGGCCTCCCACTCATGCACAAATGTGTGTGTCTTGACTTGCTATTGCTCCTCCTCCTCCTACTCTTATCGTTTCTGATTCACATACAGATATTGTTAGACACACACATATAGATAAAATAAATTGAAATTATTAAACAAATACATATATAAATGACGTGTATTTAAAAAATCTATTTTTTTTTTTTTTCAAAAACATCTTAAAAAACAATTGGTGCACTGCAAATAACACATATGCCTTGATGTCAGTGCACTATCTTATAAAAACAACCGATTTAATGCTTTTAACCACATCGATTCAATGATTTGAACATCAACAATTTATTTCATTAACAAAGACGCACCACAATGCTAAAATTTATGGTGCACAAATTCACAGTGCCCTTTGTTAAACTGAAAGCACCGGTGTGTCAGTTCTACCAGAGCACTGACATGTTGTCTACTAGTGCGTTGTATTACTAACACACCGCTAACCAGGCCTTCTAGAAGACAAACCACATTGTTTATTTTTCAAAACATGTCGTTGTGTGTACGTTTAACATTTATGCACCCGTGCACCACGATTATTGATGCATCGCCATAGATTGCAGTGATGCACCTACTAAGTCGCATCACTCTAATTGGTAATTACACATTCGCCTAGGTGTCATTTTATTTACAACAATGGTGCATTTGTTGGATTGATGGGCACCGCTGAGTTAAACTTCATTATCACAACTGAAGTGGTGTGATGTGCTACTATTAACTCACTGATACCACCATGATAATGGAGCATCAACGTTTTGTTCTGCGGTGCATTGTAAAGGATAGAGCACCGGGAACGAGGCATCCAATGAGATGCCTTGCTATGCCAAGTTGAGCAATATATGTTTCACTGTGTTTCTATTTACATTGCAAGTGTGTTGGGTTAAAATGGTTGCATCACTATGTTAAATTTTATAAATCATTAAGTTAGCGGTGTTGTAAGTTAAGTGAAGTGTTCTGGTGCGTGTAGAAGCCAATTGTGCGCCGATTGCAAGACATTCCGAAGGATGCATCGTTTTGTTTCTATAATTTATCGCAGTGCTCTTTCTTGAACAACACTGGTGTGTACAGATATATGAGACACACTGATGGTGATGCTCATTGTAAATTCAACACAGTACGCACTACGTTGGGGTGAGCCGAAGCGTTTATGTGCACCACATGAAATTGGAAAAAAATTGAAAAAAATGCCAAATTTCAAGCTAAATTCAAATTTTGATTGGATGAAAATGAAAATAGGAAGGTAATAAACAATTTACTTAGCCTTTTATGTCTTGAGGAGGCATGGTTTCACCGTTGAGAGTAATTTTTTTTTGTTTGCTAGCATGTATGTTACTTGCGGGACTAGCCTTTGGTCTAAGAAACCACGACCCAGGGGCATCTAAGCCATCAAAATCATCCGGGGGTCGCACCAGCCTGGGCCACACCAACCTTTAACATGGATGGATTTTTTTTGGTGTCTGTTCCCGAGTATCGCGAGTTTCGAACCTTGGTCGCCTTACAGAACGAAACCCTTGAAATCCAATCGCGCCAGTGGGATTTGACTGTTGAGAAGAAATTAAAATTCATAGTAATTTCTAAAATTTGGAAATATGTGGAATCTACTAATGGAACTATCCATGTTGGTGTAGAGCACTTGAAACATGGTATCTTAGGAAGAACGGTGAGCATCGGTTCTTGCTTGAGAGTTTGGAAACATGAGATACACCGTAACAATGAAAATTGGTTTGGTAATTATTTTTTTATTTACCCTATGGCGGTGCACTTGACGACAGTGAGGTGCATCGATGCGTAATGTTCAACGACACCGATGTGATTTATTCGGTGCATGTATTTTTTATTATAAATTATGGCGATGCATTTGAACATTAACGCACCGATGCTTTATGTTTCGTGTACATCTCAATGCGGTTGGTTAAATTGGGTGCACTGCTACGTTAAATTTTATATATCATTGAGCTAGCAGTGCGGTTAATGAAGTGAAATGCATGAGTGGGGGTCAAATTCAATTGTGCGTTGGTTGCAGGGGCTTTCCAAAGGACACACCACTTTGTTTTTATAGTTTATTGCGGTGCTCTTGCTTGAATGGATGCATACATATATATGAGACACATCGGTGGCGGTGCTCACTATGAATTTAACACAGTACACACCGTGCAAAATTGGAAAAAATGACAAATTTCAAGCTAAATTCAAATTTTGATTGGATGAAAATGAAAATAAGAAGGAAATAAATAATTTACTTTCCCTTTTATGTCCTGAAGAGGCATGGTTGCAACGTTGAGAGAAAATGAAAATTCGTGGTAGTTTCCAAAATTTGGAAATGTGTGGAATCTACCAATGGAGCTATCCATGTCGATGTAGAGCATTGGAAACATGGTGTCTTAGGAAGGAAGGTGAGAACCATTGCTTTCTTGATAGTTTGGAAGCATAGGATGCATTGTAACAATGAAAATCAGTTTGGTAATTTTTTATTTTATTTACCCTACTGCTGTGCACTTGACGACAACGGTGCGTAATGTTTGACAACACCAGTGTGATTTATTCGATGCGTGCATTTTTTATTACTAAGTATGGTAGTGATTTTGAACATTGACACACCGATATGTTATTGTTAATGTATGTATCAATGCGTATATACATTAAATGCGCACCGACAAAAAACCTTTGAAAAAACCTCCATTATCTCGCCTTCGCTAACAACCTTCGCTATGAACAATGACGATTCGTTTGAAGATTTAAGCATCTGTGCGATATGTTTTAAGTGTGCACCAGTGCATATGTACCATAAAGGCACACCAAAAAAAATACCTCCAATTTTTTTTTTGACCGCTCACCTATGCTAATAACCTCTACTATAAACAACTAAGTGAATATTTTTTGGGGGAAGTTCCGTAAAAACCTCCACAAGAAGGGGTTATCCTTGTAGTGAACATAATTAAATTACACAGTAACATAGAAGGAATTTCTTGTTGTTGTCCATACAATCAATAAATTTCGACACTACTTCATTGGTTACCCAATATTTATGCACACTGACCATGCTACCATTAGATACCTTATGAACAAACAAGTAACAAATGGTAGGGTAATTAGGTGGTTTCTTTTTCTTCAAGAATTTGACATCATTATTTGTGATAAACACGAGAGGGAAAATGTTGTTGCTGACTTTCTTTCTCGGTTGAACAAAAAAGGGATTAATGAACCTATAGAAGATGTTTTTCCTAATAAACACTTGTTTGCATTATCTATTCACTCACCATGGTTTGCAGATATTGCCAATTATTTATCTACAAGAAAGTTTCCACAACATTTATCACCAAGGGAAAAACAAAGAGTCATCCGACAAAGTGCTATGTATTCCTAGGTCCAAGGAAAACTCTTCCGAACAAGACCTAGTCACATTATCTGACGTTATGTTTGAGTAGATGAAATCTTTGATATTTTGAAAGCATGTCATGATGACCCATGCATAGTACATTTTGCAGATAAAAGGATTGCTTACAAAGTGCTATGATTGGAGTACTACTAGCCAACTATTTTCATATATGCTATAAAATACCATAAGTTGTGACATCTATCAAAGGATGGGATAACCAATACAATTAGATGAAATTCCATTGAAAACTCATGTATTAATTGAACCTTTCGAGAAATGGGCTTTTGATTTCGTAGTGTTGGTTGTGGAGCTTGATTATCTTCCTGATTCATAGGTCTTTGTTTTCAACCGTGTTTATACCCCATGAATACTTTGCACCCCGAAAGAATGGAAATCCTCCACGCGTGGGAGTGCAGGGGCGTTACCCCCCTTGCGGGGTACGGGGGCAAGTGGGCCCCCAACAGGGGTTCGGGGGCGAAGCTCCCGAAGGAAAAATTGCCTTGTAAATGTATATTGTAATTTCATAATAAATCTGGACCGTTCATTATAAGGTCGCAGATTTGACGGTAGAAGTTATGTTAGGGTTTTTTTCCCTAGAAGGCAACCCTCTTTTATGAGGGAAATGTATTACGACTATGTATCATTGGGAATATTGTATTCTGAGTGAGGAGATTGTGAGATAAATAAGAGGAAGTTACAATGGGTGTGTTGTACGTTGTATCCCTTCATTTGCTGGATAATAATACAGGAAGGACCTAAAAATTTCTCTGGTGCACGTAGCCCACACTGGGTGACCCACGCATATCTGTGTCTCTATTGTATTGTGTATCTTCTATGTTTTATTTCCACATTGGTTTTATTTTATTGCTCCGCGATCCTATTTTTCTAACAACGGGTATCAGAGTGAAAAGTAACTCGTAGGAAAAGAGAGTTCCTGGTTTGAGTGGGAGCAATGGTGGAAGATGGAAAGTTTAGGGTCGAGAAATTTAATGGCCAAAACTACCAGTTATGGAAGATGCAGATGGAAGATTATTTATATCAGAAGGATCTATTCCTACCATTGGGTGGAATAACAAAGAAGCCGCTGACCATGAAGGATGAAGAATGGGAGGTTCTTGAAAGAAAGCCACTAGGAACGATACGATTGAGCCTGGCAGCGTCAGTGACTTTCAATATTTCGAAAGAAAAGACAATGTAGGAGCTAATGGATGCATTGGATAAACTCTATGAAAAACCCTCAACATCTAATAAGGTATTTCTAATGAAGAGATTATTTAATATGAAGATGTTAGAAGGTGGGTCCGTTGCAGATCATTTAAATTAATTTAATACGGTTACTAATCAACTAAGTTCTCTAAAAGTGGACTTTGATGATGAGGTCAAGGCTCTTCTAATCTTGTGCTCATTTCCAGAAAGCTAGAATGGCTTGGTCATGGCTGTAAGTAACTCTGTCTCTGGTTCAAACACTTTAAAATTTGATGATGTTGTTGGTGTTATCCTTAGTGAGGAAATGCAACGAAAAATCACACGTGAGACATCAGGTAATGCGTTAAACATGGAGAACAGGGGAAGACAAAAGGATAGAGGAAAGGGCTTGGGGAACTGCGGGAATTCTAGGAAGGGAAGTTCCAAATCCAGACTTGGAAAGATAAAGTGCTGGAATTGTGGGAAGAAAGGACATCTAAAGAAAGACTACAGAGCTCCAAAGAAACAAAGAGATGGACAACAAGAGAAAAATCAGGAAGCAAATGTAACATGTGATGTGTTACAAGATACTTTAATTCTTTCTGTAGATAATGTTTTTGAGTCTTGGGTAGTAGATTCAGGGGCTTCATCCACATCCCATAGGAAACATATTCTGGATTATGTTCAAGGTGATTTTGGACAGGTTCATTTGGGTGATGATGCACCATGCAAAATTGTTGGAATGGGAAAGGTATAAATAAAGCAAAGCAATGGAAACCAATGGTTGTTGAAAGAGGTAAGACATGTTCCAGATCTAAGGAAAAAAATGATTTCAACAGGGCAGTTGGAAAGTGAAGGTTGTATATCTATATTTACAGATAAGGTGTGGAAGGTCACCAAAGGATCATTGGTGATAGCAAAAGGAGAGAAGGTAGGTACATTGCATTTATGTACTGGTAATACCGACTCTTCTATCTCTTTAGCTTCTACAAGAGTGGATACAACACTGTGGCATGAGAGGCTTGGACACATGAGTGAGAAGGGGATGCAGATACTTCAAAAAATAAATTTGTTGCCAAATCTTAAACAAAATGATTTGGATTTTTGTGAACATTATGTTTATGGAAAACAAAAGAGAGTCAGATTTCTCAGAGTCGAAAAAGAAAAGAAGAGTGAAAGGTTAGAGCTTGTGCATACAAATGTATGGGGACCAACTTAGGTATCATCTCTTGGTGGCTCTTTTTATTATGTTGCTTTTATTGATGATGCAACTAGAAAAACTTGGGTTTATTGCATTCGACAAAAAATTGATTTTTTTGATACTTTTAAGAAATGGAAAGTTTTGGTTGAGAATGAGATAGGAAAAATGTTGAAGTGTCTCAGATCAGAAAATAGAGGTGCATATTGCATCAAGGAGTTTGATTATTACTGTTCATACCATGGCATTCGTAGAGAGAAGACAGTTCCAGGAAGACCACAAGAAAATGGTGTGTCGGAAATGACGAACATGACTATCATGGAGCATGCAAAGAGTATGAGATTGCATGCTGATTTTCCCTTACAGTTCTGGGCAGATGCTGCAGATACTGTTGTTTACTTAAAAAACAGAGGACCTTCAAGCTCTTTGGATGGTAGAATTCCATAGGAGGAATGGATAGGTAAAAAGGTAAAATATTATTTTTTGAAGACTTTTGGTTGTGAATCATTTGTCCATATTGATAAAGAAAATAGAACAAAGCTTGAGGCAAAATCCAAGAAGTGTACCTTTATTGGATACAATGTTAATTATTTTGGTTATCGCTTATGGGATTATGAAAATAACAAAATCATTTGGAGTAGAGATGTCATATTCAATGAGAAGGTTATGTACAAAGATCAATTGCAGGGAAAGAAACAGGAAAAAAAAGTAGAATACACAGTGCTTGATGAGATCACTAAAAAATAAATTCCAAAGGTACTAGAAAATCAAAATGTACAACAAAAGGAGCAACAAGTACCTCAAAATCCTGTAAGTGTTGTTAAAAGATCTACCAGGTTAAGTAGACCCCCTGAACGATACTCTCATTTATTGTATTATTTATTGTTGATTGATTCTGGTGAACCAAAATGTTATGAAGATGCAATGCAGGTAGACACAAAAAAGAAGTGGGAAAAAGACATGAAAGAGGAAATAGATTCCTTGGTAAATAACCAAACTTGGGATTTGGTTCATTTTTCTGCAGGAAAAAGAGCATTGTACAATAAATGGGTTTACAAGTTGAAGGAAGAAGATGGAGGTAAAAAGTGGTACAAGGCTAGATTTGTTGTAAAGGGGTTTGCACAAAAGAAATGTATAGATTTTGATGAAATATTTTCTCCTTTTGTTAACATGACTTCAATTAGGACTATTTTAAGTCTTGTGGTAGTATAATATTTACATCTTGAACAATTAGATGTAAAAACAAATTTTCTCCATGGGGATTTGGAGGAAGAGATTTATATGCAACAACCATAGGGGTATGAGGTCAAAGGGAAGTAGAGTTTGGTTTGCATGTTGAAGAAGAGCTTGTATAGCCTAAATCAAGCTCCAATGCAGTGGTATTTGAAGTTTGATAGGTTTATGACATAACAAGGTTATAGTAGATGTCATTCTGATCATTGTCTTTATTTTAAAAAGCTAGAAAATGGAAGCTATATTATCTTGCTATTGTATGTAGATGACATTCTTGTTGTGGGGTCTAATATGCAGGATATAAATATGCTCAAGAAGAAATTAGCTAATTCATTTGCGATGAAGGATTTGGGTGCCGCAAAGAAAATCCTTCGTATGAGAATAACAAGAGACAGGAAAAATCACAAATTGACATTGTCTCAGGGTGAGTACATAGAGAAGGTGTTGGAGAGGTTTAGAATGAAAAAAGAAAAACCATTTGGTACACCTTTGGCCAACCATTTCAAATTAACTAAGGAAATGTGTCCCAAGACACAAGAGGAGATAAAATACATGTCTAGGGTCCCTTATTCATCAACAGTAGACAGCTTGATGTATGCGATGGTTTGCAGAAGACCAGATATTGCACATGTAGTGGGAGTTGTGAGAAGGTATATGAACAATCCATGTAAAGAACATTGGGAGGCAGTAAAGTGGATTCTCAGGTATTTGAGAGGTACTACTACTCAAGCATTATGTTTTAGAGGTTTAGACACTATTCTACAAGGATATCTTGATTCAGATATGGCAGGTGATAAACATAGCAGGAGGAGCACCACATGGTATGTTTTTAGTATAGGTGGAACAACAGTAAGTTGGATTTCGAAACTGCAAAAGGTTGTTTCACTTTCAACAACAAAAGTAGAGTATGTTGCTTCTACAAAGGTTAGTAAAGAAATGATTTGGTTACAAACGTTTATGGAGGAATTGGAAAAGAAGTAGGAGAATAGAAGGTTGTACTATGACAGTGAGAGTGAAATTCATCTTTCAAAGAACTCAACCTTCCATTCAAAGAGTAAGCATATACATCTCATGTACCATTTCATACGATCCGTCTTGGAAGATGGACATTTGAAGTTGGAAAAGATACACACTAGCCAAAATCCTGTAGACATGTTAACAAAGGGAGTAACAAGGGAGAAACTGAGTTCCTGCTAAGTTTCAGTTGGTATTCAAGCATGAAGGTGAAGATGAGAAATTTTCCAGGTCCAAGAAGGATTATAGTCCAACAGATACAACAATGATGGAGTTGTTGAGACTAGTCTCCAAGTGGGAGATTGTTGGTTGTGGAGCCTGATTATCTTCCTGATTCAGAGGTTTTCGTTTTCAGCCCTGTTTATACCCCATGAAGACTTTACATCTCAGAAGAATGTACAGTCCTCCACGTGGGGGAGTGTAGGGGGGGTTCAGGGGTGAAGCCCTTGAAGGAAACATTGCCTTGTAAATGTGTATTGTAATTTCATAGTAAATCTGGACCGTTCATTATAAGGTCGCAGATATGACGATAGAAGTTATGTTAGGGTTTTTTTCCCTACAAGGAAACCCTCTTTTATGAGGGAAATGTATTACGACTATGTATCATTGCAAATATTGTATTCTGAGTGAGGATACTATGAGAGAAAGAAGAGGAAGTTACAGCGGGTGTGCTATAGGTTGTATCCCTTCATTTGTTGGATAATAATAAAGGAAGGACCTGGCAATTTCTCTGGTGGACGTAGCTGATCCGAATTTATGCAGGAACACAACAAAATACACAAATAACCATGAATACAAAGATGCAGCGTAAATAACACTTCATTTCATTGATATCAAAGAACTGAAATTTGTTTACAGAAAAAATAGAAATAAACTAGCTAGGGCACTGATAGCTTATCTCTAAGAAGAGATGTGGTGGCTACAGACCTCTAAACTCTGTGTTACAATGAGGCTCAAATGCGTATATATTATTGAGAAACAATGCAAACCCTAAACATCCAAACACCTAACCCTAAGAGATGAAACGCCAGAATATGGGCCCCGTCGGGGTAAATTGGTACATCAATTTCCTGGGGTCGTAACTTTGGCATACTATCTTCGTTTGACGCATATAATACATTGTTAGAAATATCTATCTGAGGACTACAACTGCTGACAATGAATATAATGGTCCATAACATTTTAATATTAGTCGATCGTTTGATGCCCAAAAAATGTTGTTTAGGGCCTCAAAACGGCTCTGGAAGTTCAAGACTCGAAAAACTGTCAAAAATAGTAAATTGTGCTACAATTAAGGAAACTGAAAAACTGAAAGAAACAATGGTGGGGGTCCAAGTGGAATAGGAGGGTGGCCACCAATATCCACCTAGATCATTCCTCCCCCCTTAGGAAGCAATGGTCCCCATTGCGTTGAGTTCCTCCATGAGATGAGGAAACTTCTGCTGAACTTGGTCCCTAGTGAGCCACTTGCCCTGGTGAAGGAGTTGGCATGCTTTGACAAATCAATATAGATGGATCTTCTGCTGGCAGGTGTTCTTGATCTGTGTGTCCATAATTCGATTAGTTGTGGCTTATTCCATGCATTCTGGTTTCAACTCTGTTGGTGTGAGTTGTTCTGCCATGTCGGATGTGTCCAATAGAGGTGGAAGTAAGGTTGAAGGTGGTCCACACTGAACACTGAGTGAAGACCAAGGAATGGTGGGATACTGAGCTCGAAGGAATTGTCCCCTACAACCTTGGTGATGGTGTATGGCCCATATCAGAGCGGGAGAAGTTTGTGGTGGATTCCAACAAGGCACTCCTTTTGCAAATGTAGCCACACTTTGTCGCCCACCTGGAAGTTGTGTTGCACCCAATGTTGATCATGCCGCTGCTTGTACTTAGCATTTTCTCTATCCAATATGTCATGAACCTGTTGGCGAATGTGCTGAATGCACTCAATGAATTTGTTTGCCTTGGAAGCTTCATACTGGACACGAGCCGAATCATCCTGAGTAGCTGCAAATGGTATGGCTATGTCAATGGGACATAGTGGCTGGAATCCCAAGCCCACCTGAAAGGGGCCGTGGTCGGTTGAGCCGTGGAGGGCCTGGTTATAACTATGCTGTACATAGGGGAGGTTGTCATCCCATGTGCATGGATGCTTTGAGTTGTACATGCACAAAATGTGTACGGTCATCCTGTTGATGACCTCTGTCTGGCCATCAATTTGGGGATTGAAAGCTGTGGACTTGGTGAGCTTGGTGTCTAGCATTGACCATAGGTTGGACCAAAATGTATTGAGGAACCTGCTATCCCAATTTGAGATGATAGACTGTGGGATCCCAAAGTGTACCAACACTCATTCAAAGAAGATTTTAGCAGTGGCTTCTGTTGTAATATTCTTCTTGCAGGGCACCATAATGGACATCTTCGAGAATCTGTGGACGACCATGAAAACACAGTTGTTTCCATGCTTAGTAGAAGGAAGGGCCGACATGTAATCCATGGAGATGGATTCCCAAGGTTGTCTAGGGGTAGGCAACGGAGTATAGAGGCCTTGCTTCTTGATGGTCGGTTTGGAAATAGTGCAAGCAGTGTAGGATCTGATGTACTTCCCGACATCCTATTGAAGGTTTGGCCAATAGAAATACTTCTGTAGTACTGCTACTGTTTTCTCGACCTTGGAATGCCCAACGACCCGACTATAGTGCACTTACCAAATCATCTTGGAACGCTTGGTTGAAGGAGAAAAAAGGTGTCCCAGGTGACATAGTAGTGCATCTTGGAGGTGAAGATTTGGAACTCGGTTACCCTCCAAGAGTGTCTTGTATGTGTGGCCAAAATCTGGATCACTCTTGTATAGAAGCGACCAATAAGAAGTCTTGTTCCCACAAGAGTTGAGCACGGTGGTTATCGCCACGATCGGTGGTCGGCTGAGGAAGTCTGCAACATTATTGGTGCTGCCCTTCTTGTACTTGATGTTCAAATGAAATTGTTGCAAATATGTGGACCACTTCTTATGGCGATCGTTCTGCAACTTCCCTTGTGTCTATATGAACTGCAGGGGTCAATGGTCTATGTGGATGATTGTTTCCTTCCCCAAAATGTAATGCTTCCACTGTTAGCAAGCCTGCACAATGGAATACATTTATTTGTCATAAGTGGGATACTTTCGGACTGTGTCAGACAGTTTCTCACTGTGATATGCCACTGGATGCCCTTGTTGAGTAAGAACTGCCCCAATAACATAGTTAGAGGAATCTATCTCGATCTCAAATGGTTGTTGCAAGTCTGATAATGTGAGCACTGGGGCACAACAAAGGCGATGTTTCAATTCTACGAATGCCTTCTGTTGAGATTCTGACCAAAAGAATTTTTCTTTCGCTCCTCCCTTGGTGACTTGACTCAAGGACCAAGTGATATTAGAGAATCCCAACACGAACCTGCAGTAGAAATTAGCATGACCCAGAAAGCTGCGAAGCTCTGTTAGAGTGGTCAAGGCTGGCCAATCCCGGATGACTTGGATCTTGGTTGGATCCACATTCACCCCACACTCATCAATAATGTATCCTAGATACTGAACCTGGGTCATGCCAAAAGTGCACTTCTCCAAATTGCCACACAACTTGTGTTTCTGCAGTGTTTGGAGGACCTGTCGGATGTGGTGGAGGTGCTCTTCCCAAGTTTGGCTGAAGATCATGATGTAATCCAAGTATACTACTACAAATGAGTTGGTGAATGGTCGCAAGATGTTGTCCATCAACCTCATGAAGGTTGTGGGAGCATTCTTCAACCCGAAAGGCATGACCAACCATTCTAAAAGGCCCTCCTTGGCTTTGAAGGCAGTCTTACACACATCAGACAGTTCGATTGGTATCTGGTGATACCCAGAATTCAAGTTGATCTTGCTGAAATATTTCACCCCTTTGAGTTGGTCCAGAAGGTCATCAATCCATGGGATCAGGTACCTATTCCAGATAGTGATCTTGTTCAGCGCCCAATAGTCAAACAGAGTCTCCAAGTCCCATCCTTCTTCTGCACCAACACGATCGGGTTCCCACAGGGCGATGAATTTGGCCGGATGTGAACTTTCTGTAGTAGCTCCTGAATCCGTCGCTTGATTTCATCATTCTCCATAACAAAATGATGATAGATCGGTCCATTGGGTAGTGACACACTTGGGGTAAGATCGATGGGGTGCTTGACCTGACAGTGCAGACGCACCCCTGCGGTTGAGGTGAAGATGCCCTGATACTCCTCCACAACGTTGTCCATTTGTTGTTGTCATGCGGAGGAGCCCTGTTTGGAGGTTGTGGCCACCGTCTTATTCTTTCCCCGAGGGAGGATCATTAGGAAAACAAATTTCCCGGTTTTGGAAATGAGCTTACTGCATTGTTTTGCAGTAACCAAAGAGATAGAGGTAGGAGGTGGTACCTCTGGTATCCTGTACAACTTATTTACCAAGGTAACAATAACAATGCGAGGCCGAGACTCATACACAACATGTCACTTCCACAAGTATGGTTGGCCTAATAATACATCAAAAACATCCAGATGAGCAATGTCACATAATACCTCATCGGTGAAGGGCTTGATGCTGTAGGGAAGGTGGCATTGTTGGCTGACGCGGAGATCGCATCCTTGGTGAAGCCACTTGATGGTGTACGACTATGGGTGCACTATGGTCGATAAGCCCAACCGCTTCATGACCTCTGCTGAAATGAGGTTCTTTTGGCTCCCACTGTCGAAAAAGACCTATAGCAGGGAACCCTTTACCCACATCTGGGAGTGGAAGAGATGCTCCTCTTCCTCTGGATCTTCCAGTTCTTCCTTTTGGATCTTCATGGTGGCAATAGTGGCGTTGGGCCCCACATCAATAATTTGCTTCCCTTTGTTAATCCCCTTCTCAGGTTCTTATTCAGTGTCAGAGCATGCATCTGATTCAAAATCCCTCATCTCGGCCACCAGTGACTGTTTGGACCGACAATCACTTGTGTTGTGAGTGGAGCTCTTATGGAACTCACACCACTTTCCTGTGTCCTTCTTTGGCTTCATGATATTGTTCTTTGCTTGCAACTTTGTTAGGTTGTCTTGAGCCGCCATGCCTTGGATTTGTCCTTTGTTCTGCGGTTTCGGGGCACCTTTTGCTTGCTTTTGATTCACAGATCTAAAGTCTCGCTTCTTCTGTTTGAATTTCTGCTTAATCTTGGAAGCATACCGGTATGCTGTAACAAGCGAGGAGATGTCGAGGAACTCCATTTCCTCTTGAATGTATCTGTGTAGACAACTGCAGTACTTCAACACCAAATGTTTCTCTGAATATTTGATACCCAAATTTGTGCGCAGGGTATGGAACATATTCGTCAGCTCATGCACATCTTGATCCCTTTGTTGCCACAATGTAGTCCATTGTATGTACTTGTCCTCATAGCTCCCCACGGGATAATATTGTTCCTTGATGGCATATCAAAAAGAATTCCAAGTGGGTACGACCGAGAACAAAGAGGGCTCCTCCTCATCCTTTTTCTCACAGTAGGTTTCCCACCAGTCCTTGACATGGGGGGCGACTTTGAGCAGTGAAAAAATAATCTTGTCCTGGTCGGAAAAGTCATGAACCGAGAAATATCCTTCTAATAGATTCAACCATATATCTATGACGTCTACATATATTTGGCCATCAAATATGGGAATGTCAAAGTTTAATTGTACCTTAAAAGGGGTTGCGCCTCCAGAGTGGCCATTGGATGGAGATGTGTCGCCAGTGGGCAATCGTTGAAGGATCTGGGCGAAGTTATCCATCATCGCATTCCTTTGTTTTTCAAGGGCCTCATCGACCAATATTTTGATAGGATCTCCTGCTCCCTCATATTTCTTTTCGTCCCCCATGGGTGGCCGTCAGGGTTTGAGAGGATGATCTTGCAAAGGTTCAACCAGATCGAGCCCTAACTCCTTATACCCTGACCTCGTTGGGGACATGCAAAGAAGGATCAAGAAAGAGCAGACCGCTCTGATACCACTGATCCAAATTTATGCAGGAACACAACATAGAACACAAATAACCATGAATACAAAGATGCAGCGGAAATATCACTTCATTTCATTAACATCAAAGAACTGAAATTTGCTTACAAACATAATAGAAATAAACTAGCTAGGGTGCTGGTAGCTTATCCCTGAGAAGATATGTGGTGGCTAAAAGCCTCTGAACTTTGTGTTACAATGAGGCTTGAAGGCATATATATTATTGAGAAACAATGGAAACCCTAAACATCCAAACACCTAACTCTAGGAGATGAAATGCCAGAATATGGGCCTCGTCGGGGTAAATTGGTACATCAATTTCCTGGGGTCGTAACTTTGGCATACTATCTCCGTTTGACGCATATGATACATCGTTATAAAGATCTATTCGAGGACTACACATAATGACAACAAATATCATGGTCGATAACATATTAAAATTCGTCGATTGTTTGATGCCCAAAAACGTCGTTTAGGGCCTCAAAACAGCTCCGAAAGTTCAGGACCCGAAAAGCTGCCTTAAATAGTAAATTGTGCTACAATTAAGGAAACTGAAAAACTGAAAGAAACAATGGTGGGGGTCAAAGTGGAATAGGTGGGTGGCCATCAATATCCACCTGGATTAGTAGCCCACACTGGGTGAACCATGTATATCTGTGTCTCTATTGTATTGTGTATCTTCTGTGTTTTATTTCCGCATTTGTTTTATTTTATTGCTTTGCGATCCTATTTTTATAACACGTAGGACCTATTAATCCACCATCAAGATAGAAGACATACATTCTAGTTTGTACTGATTATGTAACAAAATGGGTGGAAGCTAAGGATCTTCCTAAAGCTATTGAGGAAGCACTAATATAATTTTTGTATGAATAAATATTTGTTAGATTTGGTGAACCAAGAGAGATCATCACTAATCAATGGACTCAGTTTACTGCCAAGATCATTAAGTCTATCACCAAGAAATATCATATTCAACATAGAACATCAACACCATACCACTCGCAAGACAATGGCCAAGTTGAAGTAACCAATAAAGTTTAGGAGACCATTTTAATGAGGACAATACAAATTCATCGGAAAGATTGGTGTAACACCCCTAATTAGATTAATTAATGATTTGATTAAGTAAGGTAAATTAAGTTTTTTTGTTTTTGTTTTTTTGTAAATAAAAGATTTGTATTACCTTATAATATCAAAATCATACATATCTATCCAGGCTAGCATTAGAGCCATGTACCATTGTCATGCATAGTTCAAAAATACAGAGCTAAAAGAGCTTAAAACTAGAGCTTAGACCTTCCAACCAAATTGTCTTCTACCTATCCTGTCTAAAAAGAACCTGAAACTGATAATATTCATAAAAGAGAAATCACATTCATGGTGCCTGTGACGTTCCATCGTTTCTAGGAGGAGTGTGCCATGGAGCAACAAATGGATAAGGGTGACAACAAGTTGATAAGCGTCGATTGTTGGAAGAGCCAGAGAGAGAATCCATGAAAATGTCGAGACGTCGGTTGAGAAATTCCAAACCAAAGAGTAGTTCGGTGACATCCCTTCTCAAGTCAAACACCAACTAGAGTTGGTCCGCTAATAGGCCAAACAAAGGAGGGGCCTCACCTGGCAGTTGGAGATCCGCAACAACTTTAAGAGTTTGAGGAGAATCGCATGGATGATATTCTTCAATAATAACTGGATCCCGATGCTCATCCCGAATTTCTATGTGAGGATCAACGTCCCTATCTATATTGGTCAAGGTTAGAGGGTTGGGATATGCCATTGGGGGAGGGGCTGAAGAATCATATGAGGAGCAGAATGGAGGAGAAGGATGGGATAGCCACCCCCGACTGGATAAAAAATGGTAGTAAGTAGGGCCTCTTCGAGACCTACCACATTCCCGCGACAAGGTGCAAAGAAGGAGGCTAGAGAGAATGACAAGGGACTGTACATAGCTTAACAACACCAAGGTGGAGTCGGGGAGCAGAGCTAAAATGAAAACTATGATAGAAAAATCAATGTGAATTTGGGAAAGAATACCATTACCATACCTAGAGCCTACGATTAATGCCAAGTTGAAAACCTCTCCTCCCGTGTCACACAAGCCACCCCCCATTGCCATTGAAGGGATCTGGAGCATTAACTTTCTTCCTATGTGAACATCTACAAACCAAGATTTCATGGAACAAATCCCCCTCGAGAGCGCACTAAGAAATGAGGAGGTGACGACTGAGGAATTTAACTTAAATTGCATGGCTGGACACTTGTCATCCCATTGGGAGTAGTGCAATCTGAGATGGCTAATTCTTGACATTGCCTGAGTATAGCTAGTGTGGGACTATGGCCTGCTCTGAAACATAGGTCTTCACCTAATAAGGAGACACCTTTGTTTGCCAGCTTATCTACAATCCTGTTGGCTTCTCTGCGAACATGTGAGGGAATAAGGCTAAGGCTAGAGTGCAAGAGAGTGTTTAGGAGAGTTAGAGGGTAAAGGAGGGGCCAAATAGGTGAGACTTTCAATGCATCTGATCCATGGAGAATTTTTGTGGCCATGGATATGATAATCTGGGAATCACCTTCAATTGGCTAATCCCCATGTGAGAGGCCAATTATATCCCACGTATCAGGCCCCAAAGTTCCGTTGAATTGTTGGAACCAATGCCTAAATTCCCAACCTAAATGTGAGTGATTCGACCATTGATGTCTCTGAGTACTACACCATATCCTGTTGGTCATGGGTTTCCCTTGGAGGCACCATCAGAATTTAATTTGTGGAAACCAAGGGGGGGGTGTCAGACCGATGAGCTAGTCTTTGCTTAGGATTTAAGTTTTGTTGGTTCGGATCCAGATTGAGCCACCATTTGGATAGTATGAGTCTCTCACTGGGGCTAGCCTTGAAGTCTTCAGTATTCCATCGCTGAGATCTTATGGTTTCTTGAATGCATCCAAAGATTTGTGACCAGAAAAAAGGTGTGATTAGCAGACTTGTTTTGAAAGATTCGCCGATTTCTTTCCTTCTAAATTTGCCAGACCCAAAACCCAACAATAGCTGCCATATTCAGTTGAGGATGGGGTTGGAGAAAGATGATTGTTTCCATATGTTGATGGTGAGAGTGATGTTGTCTCCTATCCTGTCCGTGGTTCTCATATAACTTGCAAGTTCATTCCACAGGCTGAGGCTAAAGGGGCATTGATTAAGTAGGTGTTCCATGGATTCTTCTTGAGCTCTGCAGAGATGGCAAACCGAGGGCCCATTGAACCCTCTTTTTCTCAAATTGTCCCATGTTAATATTTAGTTTTGCATAAGAAGCCAAAGGAAGAGAGATACTTTTTGCCATAGATTGGATTTCTAGATTTTATGCCATATTTATTCTTTTGGATAGAGATGAAATTGGGCTTTTAATCCATATGCCTCTTTGATGGAAAATGTTCCCTTGGGAGAATGCCCCCAATGCAAGATGTCTTCTCTCTTCATCTTGCGAATTCTTCTATGGGTGGCCTTAAATTCCAAGGATTGATATTACAGTCCTCTAATAGTTGTAGGTTTGTGTAAGTAGTTTTTTTATTAGATATTAATGATCCTAAAGTACTTTGTATAATATTAGTTTATTATACTTAAGCTTTTCTATAATATATTTTAGTTAGATTAGATAATGAGTTTAGAAAAGGAGAGCTTCTTAGAAACATGTAATTCTTTTCCTTCTTTCAATAAAATTTGTGTGTCCTAGTACACTTCTGCTCTCTCCAATTGGTATCAGAGCATGGTGATGCGGGTATAGTGAAGAGGAGATTCCAGCGTTGACAAGTCTTGGAAAATTCTGTCATCGCATCAATTAAAGAATGCTTGGTATGTCAGATGTTTTCATTTTATGAAGGAAAATAACTTTTTATTAATTATAGATCTATCACACATCTTAAGTTTTAGATCTAACAACACTTCATTCTTTGTTCTAGCCCTCGAATTCGGTTATTCACATCCAATGGATTTCTGAGAATTTTGTTTGTTTTGGAGATTGAATCAAATCCACCCAACGATCTGTCTGTCCAGCAAGTGATCTAAGCAGTGCTACAATCAAAACAATGATCAGTCCGTCTAGCAAAACGTCCTTGCACTTAAAACTGCTAATGGTGCTTGTGCTTGTGCTTCTGCTTCTAGGTTGTGTGAGAATTAATGGTTTTTGTATAGCAAATCGTGCCATTGCAGAGAAAAACCTCATGTAGTTAAAGAGACGACAATTTGTAATTTGAACTAAAAGGATAAATAAGGTTGTTCTTTTTGTTTTTACTTAGTTTATTTCAAAAGGGCGGCAAGAGTATATTTTGTAATTCAATGTAATTTGAAGTTTTTTACTTCAAAAAGGAGGCATATAGAAGCATATGGAAACACATTTTCAAAAGGATTGTAAAGTAGGTATCACTAGATAATTTTTATGTATTTTGTAAAATCAAAGTAATTTTTTTACTTTAATCAATTTATTTTCCGCGTCTAACAAACTCGAAGGCTCAAAGAACTATAAGGCATAGAAACGTCATATGAAAAGTACATTAATTTATAATGAGTTGTGGAAAGATATTTGCAGTGGTGATGTAAAACCAAACAAACCCACTATCGCAACATCACTAGCTAAATGGGAGCTCAAAGATGAAAAAGCATTAACATTGATTAAATCATCTGTTAATGAAGAAATGTATGTTCACATGGAAAATGCATCTGATGCATGGACTACTTGGAAAACATTTAAGGATCTATTTGACACTCAACCTGACACTAAAAGTGTTCATATTCAATTAAAACTACTTCAATAAAAATTAAACAAAGTTGGTGATGTACTTAAGTACATTCCCCGACTCAAGAATATCAAACATGAAATCTCTCAGGCTGGATTTACTGTTGTCGAAGATAGTTTGATGACAACAATTTTGATTGCAGGGTTGCCATCATCCTATAAACATTTCTTGGAAACTTTGTAGTTGACTGTAAAGTTGGATAAGATCACATTTGATCAGTTGAGTGAATTGTTAGCTCAACATGATAAAAATTTCGGGAAGAAGAAACAAGTTGGTGAATATGTCTTCCTTACAGAAGCCAGTACAAGTAAATCTTCAACTCAAAGTTCAAGAGGAAGATGAGGTCAATTCAACAACAGAGGATGTGGTAATCAAGAACAATCAGCTTATAGAGGACAAGGAAGAGGCATAGGCAATGATCAAGGAAGAGGCTACAATAAAGGACGAGGAAGCAGTCAAGGAAGAGGAAACATGGATTTTCAACGAGGATCAAACAACTTCAGGAGAAGTCAATAAGAAAGACCTCAAAATTAGTATGACAGAGGAAAAGATTTCAATTAGGTTGTATGCAAAAAATGTAACAAAATTGGTCATTATACATGTTACACGTCAAAATTACTCACTTTTGATAGTGTCGCAAGTGTCGTCATTACAAAGGTCACAAGTGTCGCATTTTGCTCACAAGGTCCCAAGTGTCGCATGCTGCTCACAAGTGTTGCAAGTGTCATGCTGCCATGATGCCTATGTCATGCCTATAATGACATGAGAAGGACACTTGAAACACTTCAAACATCTGATTTGGAAGAGGAGAAATGAGTTAGCAGGCTTGCAAACCTTTTTCCATCTGAAAGCGCCTCAAAAACTGAGTTTTTGGAGGGGAGCGCTCCTCCTTACACTATCTCGGAGCGTTGACGCTCCCCCTTACACTGTCAGGGAGTGTTATAAATCTCCCCTGGCCCTTTTGAGGGAGTGCTATAGATTTTGAGAGCGCTGGCGCCCCCCTAAAGCCTACTAGGGAGCGCTACAATGATCTGATGGTCCTTTTGAGGGAGCGCTACCTATTCTAGGCAATAGTTAAGTTGTTGAGATGAATGGGGGAAGCATCCTTTCATTCTTGGAAGGCAGTTGGATTCAAATCCCTAGTCCAGCCATGATCTTAGGGAAGATCCTCAACTAAAGGAGGAAAATCCTCACCTTCCCCAAGGATATCTCAAGTGGTTAAAGCCTCTCCAAGGCTATATAAGCAAGCTTTCTAATGGTGAAAGGGGAATGGAAAAAGGAGAATCACACCAAACTTATGATCTCATAAGTGGTGCTGGAACAGAGCTGATTGGGGAATAATTGCTAGCATGAAACCTATGATCTCATAGAAAACACACAGTCAGCCAAAGGAGAGTGATCATTGAAGCTGCTGTTATCCAGGATGTGGATCTTTCGAGCAAGGGTTAGACGAGAGGACTCGACGAAGCTGTCACATTCGCATTTACGATTGTAAGTACTGCTGTCGTCATTCTCATTAATATGACACGCTTGGCCTGTTTCTTTCTAGTTTGTGTCTGATGTCACATGAACTTATCATTGATAGATAGATCTGTTTTCAAGCTAACATCAATAGAGTAGGAAGTGGTTGTATCTTGTTTGTCCACAGAACTCAGCGAGGAGCAAAGGATCGGAGCGCAACTCAGAGCGTGCAGGGACAAACATCGATAAGAAGGTAACTCTATTCTCCTTCCTTCTCATGTGTTAGTTTAGATAGATTTGAAAGGAAGTCAGTGTCCACATTAAGCATTTTCTGTCTTAGAGTTAGGGTCAAGCTCTTAGAGGCGATCTACCTGTCCGCAGGGAGATTTTCCTACAACAGAAATTGGCGACTCCACTGGGGAGATAGCCTCAAATCGAAATTTCTTGTTTTGATTTCTCCTCATTGACCTTGTTCTACCCCTTGATTTTTTTAGACCTGGTTCACTCCTCTTTTGATTGGTTTCATGAGTTGATTGTCTCCCTACCCCATCATACTCAGCATAGTTGTCGAGTTTGAATTGCAATTTTTGGAATTTTTTGACATTTTTGGGAGTTTTTGAACCTGGTGCCCCTGTCCTTGTGCTAACAGAGTGCCAGTGCTCCCTAATAGCCTTACACAGAGTGCTATAACGCTCCTTGCCTTTGGAAATAGAGTGCCATCCCTCCTTTGGCCAATAAACCTTCCATAATTGCTTTTTTCAGGGTTTTCCTCTATGTCTCTCTTGCTGGGTAACCCTGTGATTCAATCATTCTTCCTTTGACCTTTGACATCCTTCATCTTGAGAAGTAAACACCTTATTGTTCAGATTTTATGCCCTTCTTCATTCTTTTTGAGTTTTTGCTGTTGAGAGCTTGAAATCGATCCCTTGCTTTCTTCTCTCCTATCCGATTGAGCGGAAACTCTTGTGAAGGACATCTAAAGTCTGTAACTCTTCTCATTTGGTTATTTGAGGTCATCTGATCCAATTTATTTCTCCTTCCTTTTGCGTTTTTGATTTTCGTTCTCTTGTTTGATTGCAAAAGGGTGTGTTGTTTGTGCGAAATCTGCGTTTTCTTGTCTAAATTTCCTTGATCTGAAAGAGTAGTTGGCAAGAAAATTTTTGCATTGAATTGATTATCATTCGCATACAAACGACAAAAGTACATCTTAGTGATTAGTTTGCATTTCTGAAATGTTGTAGCATCATATTGGATTTGATTAAGAACAAAATTGATTGAGGGTATTCCTTATCAAGTGTTTGATAGTGAAAACAACTCTTCCTCTTTCCCTTAAATAGGTATTCATTGAAAAGAAACGATTGCTTATCATATTTCATGCATATTTTTGGGAATTGAGTCATCATTCCATCAGTTTCACTTTCGTACACCCTCTGAGTAAACAACAACCATTAAAATCAACGCTTAACTAAAATTTATCAGACTTTTTTCATCTTTGTTAGCAAACCTACATTAGTTTAAGGTGTACGGCTTTGGAATAGGTTGAAAGGATAACTTTCCAAAGCTATCAAACAAACTTAGTATGTTGCGGTAGGGAGAGTTAAATCCAATTATCGTATAAGTCTGCCCGGGATCCCCCTCTCACACAGGGGTTACACATGAGGTCGCATTCAGGTAAGCTACGGGGACTAAGCCTCCGTGGTTTAACTGATTGTGGTGGTCAGATCGTATTATGGGGGTCACTTCAAGGTAAATCCACAATTAATGCATGGAATCCTTTTAGTTGATTTCGGGCTCGATACCCTGCCCATATGTTCGGATTGGACTGTCGACTGTTCCTGCCCAGGGGCTGACTGCGAATTGGTAACCTTAGTGGCTGTAATATTTAGGGTCTTACACAAGGTGATAGTGATGGGAAGTCTCACTATACCTGGAGAAAACATTGGTCAAACTCACTCGGGCTCCTCAGAGGGTAAATCCACAATTACTGCGTGGAAGCTTGCACCAAGGCGTAAGTTCGTTAAGAAGGTCACCAACGTAACTGATCCACCCGCTCTATCCCCGCCCCTTCCTGTTTTGATCTCGCGACATTGGATTTCATCACCAACTAGTGGTTTCATCGTGGGAAGGTTTTGTTTGATTGATTGCTTCTTATATTCTTAGCGTGTGTTGTTTGTTTTACTTAGTGGACCTTAGGTCGAGTCAGTATTAATGGCATTGAATCCTGGGAGTACCAATGGAGGAACCCCTTCTCTTGGGGAACCTCATACCTTTCCTTCATTTGGAAACTTTGGTCCTCCATATGTTGCCACACTGAGTCTTCCAGGACTCACTATTGGATTACCAGTTTGGCTGTTCCCCAATCCGGTGATCCCGAATCCTCCCATTGTTTCAGTTGCACCTAATACTTTGGATGTCAATACACCACCCACACATCAACCTCACGTCGACTTTTTGCCTTCTTCACCCATCAAGCTCCTTCCATTTCTCCTTCTTCACCTAGTGAAATCTCTAAAGCAAGTAGCCAAGTTGATTAGAAGAAGAAGAAACGGAAAGAGAAGAAGAAGAAGAACCCGAAAAGGACAAAGACCCCAACAACATCAGATGTTGGCCCTAAGAAACCAGTTACTGTTAATAGTACTGGGAGTGTTGATGAGATCAACAAGATTAAAATGAAGAATCCAAAACCCAAATTCCCTTGCAGTCTTTGTAAGGGTGACCACTTTCTGAGGGATTGCCCCGGTCTTACCCAGGTCTTAGAAATGTGGTCCTCCACATCATCGGCCTCTGTCGGTCATGTCAATGATACCCCGTCAACTAGTGATGGTCAGGTTGGTAAGAAGAAGCAAACTGTCAAGTTCCCTTGCATGTTATGTAAATGTAATCATTACTCTCACCTTTGTCCTCGCATGGATGAGGCTTCTTCTCTTTTGGAAAACTTCAACTTCCAAAAGGTTATCGTAAGCTTTCCTTCGACCCATCGTTGGTTGATGGACTGGTCAATCCGGTTCCATCCCCGGTCAGTCTAGTTAATCAGGTGGTCAATCTAGTTTCCTCCTCAATTGAACCATGAACCCAAGTAGCTGATCCAGTTCTGTCATCGATCAACCCCGCTCTTCATCAAAAGAGTGACACCAAAGTGGTCTATCTGTTTTCATCCTTAGTCGATCCCACTCTCCCGTTAGAGAGTGACACCAAAGTGGTCGATCCGTTTCCACCCATTGACCCCATTCTTCCCTTGGAGAATGAAACTCAAGTGGTCAATCCGGTTCTACCATCGGTCGATCCCAATCCTCCTTTGATGAGTGCCAAAGTGACTGATCCAGTCCCTTCCTCGGTCAATCCCACTCTTCCTCCAAAGAGTGCTAAAGTGGTCGATCCAATTTCGCCATTGATCGATCCCATTCCTCCATTAAGGAATATCAAAGAGATTGATGCAGTCCCTTCCTCGATCAGTCCCACTCTTCCTCTAAAGAGTGCTAAAGTGGTCGATCTAGTTTCTCCATCAGTCGATCCCATTCCTCCATTACGAAATGTCAAAGTGAATGATTCANTCCTTTGATGAGTGCCAAAGTGACTGATCCAGTCCCTTCCTCGGTCAATCCCACTCTTCCTCCAAAGAGTGCTAAAGTGGTCGATCCAATTTCGCCATTGATCGATCCCATTCCTCCATTAAGGAATATCAAAGAGATTGATGCAGTCCCTTCCTCGATCAGTCCCACTCTTCCTATAAAGAGTGCTAAAGTGGTCGATCTAGTTTCTCCATCAGTCGATCCCATTCCTCCATTACGAAATGTCAAAGTGAATGATTCAGTCCCTTCCTCGGTCAACCCCACTCTTCCCCTGAAGAGTGCGAAAGTGGTCTATCCAAGTCCACCATTGATCGATCCGATCATATCATCGGTCGATCCTACTCTCTTTCTAGAGAGTAAACCTGATACTGCCCATGTTTTTCTCATTAATATAGACTCTATTGCGCCAGGGGGCATTCCTCCTTCTCCTGCGAAACCCCCTCCAAGTAATGAGGCCATCCTTTTTTATTAGGGTGCGCTCACTGGACCTCGTCTTCCCTCCCACATTCCTTTCCAGATTACAGTACAGGTTCATGGTCGGGACGTTCCTCAAACGCTGATTAATGAAGGTGCGTCCGTTAGTATTTTTTCTTCTGTTGCTTGGTACGCTTTGGGTTGTCCGCAACTTGCACTGGTTACGCAGAATCTGTTAGCTTTTAACAAAAGAACTAGTCAACCTTTAGGGATCCTTCCTCAGTTTCCTGTAAATTTGGGAGGGAAAACTGTATTTATCGATGTCATGGTAGTCTGATACCCCTTGGATTTCACTTTACTCCTTGGGCAGGATTATGTCTATGCTATGAAAGCTCTTGTATCCACCCTTTTCCATGTGATATCTTTCCCTCACGATAGAAGAATTGTGACTATTGATAAACTTTCATTCATCGGACCCAACTGGGTTACCTCCCTAAGTGGTTCTTATATGCAGACAGTATCTCCCCCGCCGCATGTCAATTATGTGGTGTTGTCTCCCATGACCTCAACTTTCGACGATTTGGATCTGGTAGTTGACATGATGATTTATTTGGTAGGATTATTGGAGCCTGATCTCCTTAATCCTATCGCGACCCTCGACATGTGTTCCTTCCAGAGTGATTCTCTTCCATCCAGTGAAGATCTCCTGGAGGCCATGATCGAGTTTTGTCCCTTGACATGGTATCCTTCTAGAGCATTATCCTCTTGGAAGCCATGATCAGGACGAAGTCACGAGCATAGTTTCCCTTCTCTGTGGCAAGTTCGTTAAAAAATGAAATAGAGGTCACGAGCATAGTTTCCCTTCTTTGTGGCAAGCTTGTTAAAAAATGAAACAGAGGTCACGAGCATAGTTTCTCTTCTCTGTGGCAAGCTCGTTAAAAAATGAAACAGAGGCTTTGAGCATGTTTTCTTCTCTGTAGCAAGCTCGTTAAAAAATGAAACAACAATCTGGGGATCGAACCTGGAACCTTGAGCATAGTTTTTTTCCTGTGTCAAGCTCGTTAAAAAATGAAACAATCACCTCTCCCTTCAAGTTGAGTCTTTCGCTAGATCTCGTAGATGTCGAGTCGAGTCTTTCGTTAGGTCTCATTTTTGAACCTTCA
>SNQJ01S0002479.1:251342-282261 GCA_010110895.2 Picea sitchensis
ATTAAAAAATGAAACAATCACCTCTCCCTTCAAGTTGAGTCTTTCGCTAGATCTCGTAGATGTCGAGTCGAGTCTTTCGTTAGGTCTCATTTTTGAACCTTCATTTCATCCACCTGTATCCTTTTTCTCCATCTAGCACAGAAATTGGTGACAACCTCAAAGTCGGTGAATGAATCAAAGCTTGGAGGGCATGTCTCTAGCCTTTGATGATCATTCTGGAGCTAAGCCACTAACTTTCAAGATGGGGGCATACCGAGCTTAGTTTTTGTTCTTTCTCATGCTCGTAAATACATGAGAATGCAACCGGGTAAAGTTTTATCTCTTTTTCAGACCCGTATGGATATACGAACACACAAAAAAGGAACCCCTCCGGAGTCTGCTTTAAACCCTTTTCAAACTCTCTAAATATGAAAAGATTGTCGAGTGACCTTGCTTCCTTTCACACTCATTAAAAGGCCAAAAAGGGCGTCTTTCGAGCGATAGTTTACCCCTTTTTTGGTCTCGTTAGACTACTGTACAAAAAAGGAACTGAGAGAGTTCTCTTTTAAGTGTTTTTCCAAACTCTATAATCCCGAAAAACCTTCGAGTTTTCTGTCTTTGGACTCGTTAAAGCACACATCGACAGGCCCACATGGGACTGAACCCTTACTTCTTCCGGTTCATTAAACAAAGGAAGAGGAACTTGCCAAAGGTGAGTTATATCGAGCATGTGTTATCCTCCTCGAGCTCATTAAATCAAAAAGAGGTACTCATCTATCTGGATGGGGGAAAAAATTGAAAGGAGCAAGCCAAGCAGTCTCTTGAGAACATCATCCATCACTTCTTAGAGTCTTCCTTGAACATGGCACTTTGTCATTTGCATACATCATAATCCGCTGAACCTCTGCACTGAGCCAATCCTTTGAGTTCCTTTCACTCCTTTGGGTCACCTGATGCAAATCACAGTACCCACTGCATAGTTTTGTTCCATGTTGTGTTTCGCTATCGTGCCTCAGTGTTCAAGGGAAGTATCCACCTCGAGAGTCAGCCATCCCAAATATCTTGCCTCAAAACCCATGTCAGTCCATGTTATTTTGATCTGCCAATTACATCTCCATGTCCGTTTCATGTCGTTGATGGGGGATACATCAAGGCCCTCCCTCAATGAGTCTATTCTTGTCGAATTCAACATATTATCCAGGAATTAGGCTTAGAAACCAGTTAGTACTTTGGGACCTTCATGCCTCAATGGCAGGCCTCCTCACATTCGACAATAGGTTTACATCATTGACCTCTGATCGGATGATTCCACGGATGTTCGACTCCATCTCATCCATTCACATTCGTTGGAATGTACTAGAGTACCTTGGGAATCATTGGCATTAATGGTGATCTCCCTCGTGCTTGTTAACGGTTTACATCATTGACCGGTAATCAAGTGGTTTCTGCCATGTTCGACATCAGGACATCTATTCACATGGTTATATTCGTACTACACCGGGATTGGTAAGAAGACCCTGGGTTGAGTGATCACTTTGATATATGCTTTGCCCAGGCTGCAAAGGAACTTCCATTGGACAAAGAACACATATACTGTTACATAGATCCACTTTGTATTGGTCGTGGCTATGTCTTGTCATCTCGTAGATCCACTGTGTATTCTTCGTGGCTACGATCAGTTCGAGTCATCAAGAGTATAGATCCACATTGTATCTTCAGTGGCTATACCTTCTTATCAATACAATTATGGATCTGCAATGTATTTTATGGCGACCATATCTTGCAAGTCTTGATCACCCAAGCATAGGTATGCCTGCCTTGGGTTTTGAAATATGTCATGATATTTGTTGGATGTTTGTGTGCAGCTTCTGTCAGGTTCTCTGAGTCTATACCCTTGCTTGAACGTCTACAAAGTATTTCAGTCATCAGTTCACATCTTCTAACTTCATACTTTGGGGGGCAATCTGTTACACGTCAAAATTACTCACTTTTGATAGTGTCGCAAGTGTCTTCATTACAAAGGTCGCAAGTGTTGCATTTTGCTCACAAGGTCGCAAGTGTCGCATGCTGCTCACAAGTGTCGCATGCTTCTCACAAGTGTCGCAAGTGTCATGTTGCCATGATGCCTATGTTGTGCCTATAACGACATGAGAAGGACACTTGAAACACCTCAAACATCTGATTTGGAAGAGGAGAAATGAGTCAGCAGGCTTGCAAACCTTTTTCCATCTGAAAGCACCTCAAAAAGAAAGTTGAAGCAACATGAGGAGCTATATGCTACTCATGATTTAGAGTTGGTAGCTGCAATGATAGCTCTGAAGCTTTGGAGGCATTATCTAGTGGGTTGAATATTTGAGCTCAAAACAAATCATGAAAGTTGAAAGCATCTCTTCACTCAAAGGGATCTCGATGTTAAGCAGAGGCGATAGAGTGAATTTATGAGTGAGTATGATTTTGGAATTTCTTACATCAAGGGTAGGGAGAATGTGGTCATGGATGCCCTGAGAAGGAGACCACATATCTTCTCTTTGGTTCCCTTAAAAGTTAATCTGAGGGAGTGAGTGTTGAGGAAAATTCTTGGAGATAGTTGGTATTTAAAGTTTACTTCAGCCCTCTAGAGTGGGAGGCAGTTAGAGCCAAAGTATGAACGATATATCCTTGAAGAAGATAGATTATTAAGATATCAGAGAAGGATATACATCCCTGAGGGTGGGGATATTCGAAGCATCATACTCAAGGAATCCCATAGAGCACTTTAATGTGCACATCCAGGTGTGAAGAAAATGTATGCATACATGAAGAAGCTTTTCTTATGGGTAGGCATGAATCGTGATGCAATTTATTTTGTCGCCAAGTGCCTTGAGTGTGAGCAAGTGAAGGATGATCATCACCACTTGACAGGTCTCTTACAACCACATGATGTTCCCATGTCCAAGTGGGAAGTCATTTCTATGGATTTAATTGTGGGATTTCCACTCACATCATTGAGGCACAATGCCATTCTTGGTATAGTTGATAAGTTGAAAAAGAGTGCTCATTTTATTCCAGTCATAGACACTTACAATGTCACTGATGTGGAATGTGTTTTTATATGTGAAGTCATCCATCTACATGGGTTACCCAAGAAGATCAGTTGAGATAGGGACTCTCAATTCACATCTAGGTTTTGGACAAGTTTGCAGTAAGCACTGGGGACTCAGTTGAACTTGATCACAACAAATCATCCTGAAACAGATGGGAAAACTAAAAGAGTAAATCAGGTTATGGAAGACATGCTTAGGATGTATGTTATGGATAATCAAACCCATTGGGAGAAGTACCTACCTTTGGTAGAGTTCGCCTACAATAACAATTTCCACAACTCAATTGGAATGCTGCCCTATGAACCTCTGTATGGAAGGCCTTGTAGAACATTGTTGAGTTGGGAAAGGTTATAAGATCGAGTGATAATAGGTCCATGACTGTTTCAAGAGATGGAGGAACATGTGATTCATATTAGACAACGATTAAAGGAGGTGAAATATAGACAAAAAAATTATGCTGATGCACATAGGATTGACCGAAGTTATAAAGTGGGAGATCGAGTTTTCATTCGTATTAGGCCAAAAAGAGTACCATTTGGTTTGGGAAAGGGACAAAGTTTTCACCTTGATTTATAGGACCATTTAAAATTCAAGAGAGAATTGGACCCGTTTCCTATCGCCTCGTACTGCCATCCCACTTGCATAAAACTCATGATGTTTTTCATGTATCTGTTCTACGTCATTATGTTGTTGGCGAATCTCACAAACTAAATTAGAAGGAATTGTAGGTTTGTGATGTGAGAACTATCATGGTCGAACTACTATGCATATTGGACCATACGATCCGACAACTCAGGAATCATTTGGTGGACCAATTTAAGGTCCAGTGGGACAAGTATAGCCCATGATCTGCTACTTGGGAGGATGCAAAGACCTTACACCGAGATCATCCATAATTTTTTTGACCACCTTGGAACTATGTTTCCCGAAGGATGGGTGTATGTAATGACCCATTTTGACTTAGACAAATAGAATTACCTATAGTCTAGTCGTATTTTTATTTGCTTATTATTTGTGGAACATTGATTACTTGACACTTTAAATTTTGGACATATGCACCTACATGAATGTGAATACTATGAATGTTTATCATTTGGATTTTATGTGACCTATTTCTAGCTTAAAAAAATTATTAGAATTTGAAAGATATTGGTACGTGGATACCGATTTAATGATATGGTTGAATGCAATTACATTTTAATGATGTATGGATATGCATGAGTATGTGTTATAACCAACCTTTAGATTAATGGGCTATGAAATAGCCAAGGGATGATGGTAATAAATGATTGATGTTGTGAACATCGACCGAGAAATAATATGGTATGAATTTTTTCATGTTAAATTATGCTGGTTAAAATGAATTGCTATAATATGTGGGAAAGTGAAGGTTCTTCAGGTAGAGAGACTACCTGAAATTGAATATACGATGGAAAAATCCCAGCAACACAGTGCCACTATATGGTCTATGATAGGGTGTTGACCCTAGTTCTATAAAGAGTGGTGGAGGCATTTCCCACCGTGTATCCTTTGAAACCTGGAGTCATGGGAGGATAGTGTTAGATCATGCTCCCCTAGACATGTGGTGATGATTTCTAGTTGCCTGTTAGGAAATCTTGGTCAAGGTAGTTGACACTTCCACTTACCGGTTCTATCTGAAGTTAGGTCAATATAGTTGACGCCCCGGGATAGTCCAAAAGAGGAAGGATAGGGATGGAATATGGAAGTAGGTTAGGGAGGCATTGATCCAGGTGGATATCGGTGGCCACCCACCTTTTCCGACTGGCTCAAAACAGTTTTTTGGCAATTTTGGCAATTTACTATTTTTAGCAGGTTTTAACTTCCGGGGCCATTTTGAGGGCCTAAATGAAGGTTTTTTGAGATCGAGGTTCTCAATGATATCTGAAGGCATATTGAGTCCCCAAAATGAATCTCTTTGATGATACCTTTTCAACGAGCTATCACACGCCTAAAACGGAGATCGTATGCAAAAGTTATGACCCCGGGAAGTTGATGTACTAACTTACCCAAACGGGGCCCACATGACTTTTGGCGCTTCATCTCCTAGGGTTAGGTTTTTGGATGTATATGAATTTTGGCATTCTCGTCTATTGTAAAAATGCCTCTAGATCCTCATTGTAATCATCTTCTCACGGATGTGAGTAGCAGCCACATCTCTTCTTAGAGATAAGCTACCAGCGCCCTAGCTAGTTATTTCCATTCTGTTTGTAAGCATATTTCAGTCATTTGTTATTAATGAAATGAAGTCTTATTTCTGCTACATCTCTGCGTTTATGTGTATTTTTTTATTTCATTGTGTTCCTACATAAATCCGGATCAGTGGTATCAGAGCAGTCTGCTCATTCTCGATCCTTCTTTGCATGTCCCCAACGAGATCGGGGTATAAGGAGTTAGGGAGCTCGATATGGTTGAACCTCTGCAAGATCAACCTCACAAACCACGAAGACCGCCCATGGGGGAAGAAAGAAAGATGAGAACAGGAATCCTATCAAATGTTGCACCGAGAATTTTCGAGAAACAAAAGGAAACGATGATGGACAACTTTGCAATTCTTCAGCAGTTCCGGCGGTGCATACGACATCAATGCACTACGGAGTTACCACTCCTTTTAGGTACAAGTAAGCACGGCATTCCATATTTTATGGCCAGAAGCGATCACCCGAGATCGTAGATAGATGGTTGAATTTGTTATAAGGATATTTCTCGGTTTATGAGTTTTTCGATCGAGAAAAAGATTATTTTCGCACTCCTAAGCCTTTATGTCAAAATTTGGTGGAAACCTACTCCCGAACAGAGAGGGGCCGGGGAGAACCCTCTTGTTATCGGCCGCACCGCGAAGTGGCTTCGAGAGCGCCATCAAGGAACAACCGTATCCTGTGGGGATTTATGAGGACAAATACATACAATGGACTACGTTAAACAAAGAGACAAAGATGTGCATGAGATGCCGAATCTGTTTCATACCCTACGCACAAAGTTTAGGTATCAAATATTGAGAGAAACATTTGGTGTTAAAAGTACCACGGTTATGCGCACGGATACATTGAGGAGGAAATGGAGTTCCACGAAATCTTCTCACTTGGTGTGGCATACAGATATGCAGCCAAGATTGAGCAAAAGTTCAAAGCGGAAGAAGCGAGACTTTAGTGCGCAAATCAGAAGCATTGGAAAGGTACTCCAAAACCACAAAAGGACCAAACTGAAGGCGGGGAAGCCGTGACAGCCCTCAAAAGCCACAAGCAAGAACAACACCATGAAGCCAAAAAAGGACAGGGAAGTGGTGTGAGTTCCCATAAGAGCTCACTCACAACACAGAGTGAGTGTCAGTGGAGTCCGCGGTAGCGAGTTGAAGTCTTATGAATGGGATGCATGCTCGACTACGAATCGAGGGCGACAAGGGAATGGCGGGAAGCGGTGCTCGATCTGAGCCAGCTGTGGTGCCTACGAGATCTAGGAGGAGGGAACCCGGAAGATCGGAGGAGAGCGTCTCTTCCATTCAAGATGTGGGTAAAGGGTTCCCCATTCCAGTTCATTGATAACATCGGGAGCCAGAAGAACCTAATCTCAAAAAAAGGTTGTCAAGAAGTTGGATTTACCAAAAAAACCACACCTACAACCATACAAAATTGGGTGGTTGCACCAAGGACGGGACATTGGCGTCGATCGACAATCGCCTTCCCTACAACATCAATGCCTTCATGGATGAGGTATTATGTGGCGTTACTCCTCTTGATGTTTCTGATATATCATTAGGCCAATACGCTGCTGTGGAGGCGACATCGTGTACATGAATCTAGGCCTTGTTACGGTTATTATCACTTTGGGCAATAGGATGTACAAGATACCGGAGATAGAACAACCTACCACCATCTCTTTGCTTACAGCAAAACAATGCAGTAACCTCAATTCCAAAACCAGTTTGTTTTCGATGATGATCCACCTGGGAAAAGGAAGGCTGTAGCCGCCATTTTCGGAACCAGGCCCCAGCACCTGAAAACAATAGATGGAAGATTTGGTGGAGGTATGGGACATCTTCACTCCCGGGGAGTGCCCTCTGCTTATAAGTCAAGCACTTATCCCGATGCGACCGAGGTGCCAAGCTGCCCAATGGACCCTCTAGGTGCTACATCACAGAGAATAGCCCGAAATCAAGAAGCCCGGTCGGGAACGCTATTGCCGAAGGTCACATCGACCCGGTTCATCGCCTTGTGGGAGCCCGGTCGTATTGGTGCGGAAGAAGGGATGGGACTTGGAGACTTTACATTGACTATGAGGCACTGAACAAGATCACCGAAATGGGTACCCAATCCACGAATTGATGACCATACGGACCAACTCAGGGGAAAATATTTGACAAGACTAGAAGTCACAGGTATCACCCGGTACCAAATAAAGGAAAACCACGATGTGTGGAAGCGCATTCAAATCCAAGGAGGGCGAATGGTTGAATAGAAATGCCTTCCAGACTGTGAATGCCCTACCAACCTTCATGAGGCCTAATGAATGGGCATCCTGACCATTCACCAGCTCATTGTAATTAGTGCGTGGATGACATTAGATATTCAACTAGACTTGGGGAAGAGCACCTCCCACCATGTGTGGTCCTCAAACCTTGCGACAACACGAGTTACGGTATTGCGATTTGGAGAAATGCACTTTGGCATAACCGGGTTAGTTAGCCGGGATAGAGGTATTCAGTGGTAGGGGGTGCATGTGGATCCGGTAAAGATCCAAGTCATTCGGGATTGGCCAGGCCCAACCACCCTAATAGAGCTCTGCAGCTTTTTGGGTGTTGCCAATTTCTACCATGGGTTTGTTGGAGATTACGTCATATCCACTTGGCCCTTGAGGTCAAGTCACTAAAGGGAGGAGCTAAAGCAAGAAATTCTTTTGGTATGAATCTCAACAAAGAAGTTGGGAGTTGAAACATACGCCCTGCCTTTCTGCCCGGTCTCACACTACCGGACTTGTAACAACCATTTTGAGATCGAGGCAGGATGCAGGCTATGCTATTGGAAATGAGTCCTTACTCAACGAATGTGGCATATCATATTGAGACACTTTCTGACACAGTCAGAAAGTATCCCACTTATGAAAAATGTATTCCATTTAATGCGGGGCTTGTGCGGCAATGGAAGCGTACATTTTGGGAAAGAGCTTGGTCATCCCACCACCGGACCACTGACCCTACTTGAGTTCATATAGACACAGAGTTCGCGAGAGCGATAAATACATGAGAGTGGTCCACATACACATAGCGAGTTTCATTTGAACATTAGGGTACAAAAGAACACCAATAATGTTGCGGTACCTCGGTCAGACCACCCATGGTAGTAGCTCCTGCTAATGCTAAACTCTTGTGGGCGATACTTCCGATTGATTCTCTACAAGAGTGATCCATAATTCGGCCACAGATACAATACGCTCTTAGAGGGTAAGCAATTTCCTAATTTTCACCTCCAAGATCACCTGTTTGTCACTTGGGACACGTTGTGTTCCTTCAGAAACACAAGCATGCCAAGATGATTTGGGAAGTGCACTATAGTTGGGTTGTTGGGCATTTTGGGGTCAAGAAAATCGTGGCAGTGATAAAAAAGTATTTCTATTGGTGAACCGATAAGATGGCCGAGGAGAATTACATCAAGTTCTGCACTTCTTGCATCATTGCCAAACCGACCATCAGAAGCAAGGCCTCTATGTTAGCTTCCTACCCCCATTTGACCTTGGGAATCCATCTCTATGGATTACATGTCGAGACCTTCCTTCTACTAAGCATGGAAGCGACTGTGTTTTTGTGGTCGTCGGGCGATTCTTGAAGATATCCATTATGATGGCCCGCAAGAAAAATATCATATGAGAAACCCTCTGAATCTTCTTTGGGCGAGTGTGGGTACACTTTGGGATCCCATAGTCTATCATCTCGGATGGAGCCGGTAGGTTCCGGTAAATTTTGGTCGACCTACGGTGCGTGTTTGAAACCAAGCTCACCAAGTCCATGACTTTCCATCCACTTGGCCCGATGGCCGGGGCCAGTCGTCAGCCCAGGATGATTGTACACATTTTTTCACATGTACAATTCAAAGCATCTACGCGCTGGGATGAGAGCCTCCCATATCTACAACACATCTACAATAGAATCTCCGCTTAAGATCAACTAGCCACAACCCCTTTCAAGTGGGCTTGGGATTCCAGCCACTGTCTCATTGACATAGCCATGCCATTTTGTGGCTACTCAGGAAGATTAAACTCATGTCGATGCGAGGCGGATAAATTTCAAAAAATTCATTGAGCACATTATTCAGCATACGCCCAGCGGGTTCATATTTATCTTGGGCGAGCAATGCTAAAGTACAAACAAGCGACATAGTGATCAACATTGGGTGCCACACACATACTTCCAGAGAATTAGGCGACAAAGTGTAGCTACATTTGCAAAAGGATCTGGCTGGATCCCACAGCAAGCTTCATGCTTTCTATATGGAGCAGGTACACCCTCACCGAAGGCAGGGGAAAACTCTGCTGAGCTCAACATTCACCGTTCAGCAGTGCACTTGATGGTCAATGTGGACCGCTAACCCGACCCTACTCCCCCTCTACTGAGCGAGATCGGAGCATGGCTGAACAACTCACACCAACAGTGTTAAATCTAGATTGCATGTAACAAGCCATAACTGATCAGATTATGGATACACGGATCAAGCACACCCGAAAACAAAGGATGCAAGCTATATCGGTTGTCAAGCGGGGCCAACTCACTTCACCAGGAAAATGGCTCACGGGATCAGGATTACATTGAAGTTTCCTCATCTAAATGGAGGAACTCAAGCGCAATGGGGACCATTGCTTCCCTAAGGAGGAGGATTGATCCAGTGGATTGTCGGTGGCCACCCACCTTTTAGGTAGCTCAAAACAATTTTTCGACAATTTTGGCAATTTACTATTTTTAGTAGGTTTTAACTTCCGGGGGCCATTTTGAGGGGCCTAAATGCAGATGTTTTTTGAGATCGAGGGTTCTCAATGATAGGCGAAGGCATGGTGGAGCCCCAAAATGAATCTCCCCTCGATGATACCACCTTTTCAGCGAGCTATCTGCGCCCTGAAAGCGAAGTCATTATGCAAAAGTTATGACCGGAGGAAGTTGATGTACTAACACCAAACAGGGGCCCACATGACTTTTGGCTTCATCTCTTAGGGTTAGGATTTCAGATGTATAGGATTTTTTGCATTACTGTTTATTGTAAAAAGGCCTCTAGAGCCTCATTTGTAATCATCTTCTCCGCAGGATCGCGAGCAACCACATCTGTTCTCGGAGATAAGCTACCAACACCTAGCTAGTTCATTTCCATTACATTCGTAAGCATATTTGGATCATTTGTTATTAATGAAATGAAAGAGTCTTTATTTCATATTTCTCTGCGTTTATGTGTATTTACGTATTTCATTTGTGTTCCTACATAAATCCCGTCGGGCATGATGGTTAGAAGTGGTTGAGTGTGTGGGGTTTTAATCTTATAACATAAGTGTTTGATTTTCTCTTGTTTAAAAAAAAAGTAGCCATTTGCAAATTACAATTATCCCTAGGTAATTGTTACTTTGTGTTAAATTATTATAATTAAGGATTATGCAAAAATTGTAAAAGGTTAATTTATTCTTTATGAAGTTAATTGCATTGTTGATTGGGTTTGGAAGCATACAAAAGAATTGCATTATATGTATTAATTATTTCCATTGAAGTACACATGAGCTACGTATGTGCTAGCTACACATACATTACCTTGTGCATGTACACTAGTATTTATGAATATTTAAATTAATGTTGTGATTATCTGATCTAAATGTATGAATCATGTTATTATTCTCCTTGTATTGTAAGTTATTATAACTTCGGGACAAAGTTCTTGAAGGGTGGGTGTATGTAACACCCCAATTAAGATTAATTAATGATTTGATTAAGTGGTGGTGGTTGTGGGTAATAAAAGTTAATAAATTAGTTAAATCATTAATTTATCTAAGTGGATTAATTATTGAACTAATTATATTTTATCATTTATTTATTTATCCCTTTTTGAATTAAGAACTATAAGATTAAATAAATTAAGTATTTCATGTGTTTTAAGGGTATGTATAAATTTATGGCAAAGGATAAGGTAGGTGGGAAATTGATGATGGGGAATTGAGGGAGGAGGATAATGAAGAGGATTGGAACTTTGGAAGGGAGTTTTTTTTGGGGAGAAGGAGGAAGCAAAGAGAAACCAGGGAGAGAGGAAACAAATTTCTTTGGGAAATTTGGTGGGTTTACAAATGGTGGTGTTGCTGGGATTTTGGGCTCGGGGCAAGGAAATCTGATTTCCTGGAGCCAGGGAGGCAGAGAGAGCTCTGTTCCTAAGTGGGAGAAAGCAAGTTCGGGAAAATGATTACAACATTACCAACTTCTTCTTCAAGAGGTAATTTATAACTTCTTCTTTCTTGAATTAAATTATATATATACATGAAATCTATGCTGTGAAAGAATCGATGGTGATTTCAGTGATTAAACTGCTAGAACTTACTATCACTATAATACTTTATTGTCTTGTTAAAACAAATAGAAGAAATTTTGGATTCTAGAAAATAGATTGTGAATTTAGATTAAAAATTCATAAAAAGCAACATGGCATACGAAGGGGAGCATTACAGACTGGGTTGAGTTGATGGTTCGCTGAAGCATTATGGGCTTATCGAACAACATGGCATAATATAACTAGATTTACTCCATATGATCTAATTTATAATTAGCAGGTTGTCTTTCCAATCGAAATTGAAGTAAAAACTTTGTGTATAACATTACAAGCTAACATGGATCTTACAAAGGCTCAACAACACTGTTTAACTCAAATAAATGAACTTGATGAATTTCATCAAGCTTCCATACAACAAACTGACATAATTCGGTGAAAAAGAGATAAATGTGACCAATTCATAAAAAAAAGAATTTTTATGAAGGGGATTGGGCACTTTTGTTTGATTCACGGTATAAATATTTAAAAGTAAAGTTTTGTGTGTAATGGATGGGACCATATGAAATAGACACTATCTATGATAATGGCTTAGTGAAGAATCATTACTACAGATTGATAAAAAACTCCATTTTTTGTGAATGACCATTGATTACGTTTATATTGAAAGCCAATATCCAAAGAAGAGTTCATGAAATCTAGTCACTTAGGTGGAGGTTGAAATTGTAAAGAAGGTGGCTTCTCCACTTTCAACTACCACCCCCTAAAAGAACTCTCAAACAGATCATTTTGTACATAAGTTGATTGCATATGGGAGTAAAAAGAAAAAGAATATATATATATATATATATATATATATATATATATATATATATATATATATATATATATATATATATATATATATATATATATATATATATATATATATATATATATATATATATATATATATATATGTATAATTCCTAATGAGAAACACGGTCTGTCTTCAATTAGGAATTTATAATGATAGAAAATAAACTTTTTGAAACAGTGGAAAGTCGACAGAATATTTGGAACAGGACTGATAGGGTTTGTTTGGGCTTGAGTTTTCTTGGTAAGAGAAAACTTAGAAAGAAAAAATATGAAAACCTGGTCACATGCGCTATTAGAATTTATAATATTAGAAAACCAAACTTTTGGCTCGTATTATCAAGAGAAAAAAAATCATTTTCAACTGTAAAAACCTCTTCAGAGGTGCAGTTGAGCAAGTTTTGTTTGAAAACCAGTTTTACTGGTAGAGAAAACTTGAAAGAAAAAAATATATATCCATCTTTTATTTTATAGTTTTGACATATGAAAGAGACTGTTGAAGGCTCCACTTGCAGAATTCAAATAATATTGATGAGTCTCTCCTTGAATATTTTCAAATTCTTTGCCAAAGTGATCCACAAGCTTTATAGATACCAAAATATTGCAAAGATTTCTCATGTTTGGTTGTCCAAGAGTTCCAATATTCAATTTTCTATCTAAAGTTATATGAATTCATCATTGGATTGTTAGTGCTATTTTTAAGCATTCATTGACACCCACTTATTATTACAGGCATGTTAAGGACACACTTCAAATAATCAAAGGACTTGTTTTCATTCAAGAATGAGGTAGCTGCTATATCCTATCTTTAAATTTATTTTATAGACTTGAAAATTTGAAAACAATCCAAGTTAAACTTGTCCATATTTACCCCTAAAATCCAACTCCCAGTCCATAGTTTTCATTATCCATATACCTTTTATCCCTATGTATTTTCATTTCCATATGAAAAACATTAAAAGGCCTAATTATCCTATGAGTAAAAGAATCATCGACTAAGTTTTCGATTTGAAATAAAATCCATAGTTCAAAATCTCACACATATATTCATTATTGGTACAAAAATATCAAATATTGTAGCAATTACAGTCATGATAACATATGTGTGAGGAATGTTATCATTAAAACATTGAGCTATTATCAAAATTGGTTAATTATCCTCATTACCAAATCATCATAAGGCTCTAAGGAGATAATCTGTGTCCCAAATAAGCAACAAAACCAAGTAATATTTGTGTGCATAGACAAACTTATTGAAGATGGGAGGAGCACATAATCAAACCAAGCCCGACAACAAAATCCTGAATCCTTGGAAATTTTTGCTTAGGTTGGTTGGCTAGTGTTCTTTGAACAATTTTAGGGTTCCAACTCATCTATAGCCATAGAATTTTCCCAAAGTTTCAATGGGAATACAACTATAGTCCAAGGGTTAACATTTTCAGTTAATGAAGAAACCATTAGCCAAGCTACTAGATTGAATTAGAGGGTGAGCAATGGTCAAAGAACCTCTAACTACCAGATGAAAATTGGTCACAATTTGTAAGACTAAGTATCCCCTTTCATATGCTTGATGTTTAGAATAAAGGAGTTCAAAGATATGTATTGAATACCCAATGGAAGGATATAACATTAATAATCCAAAAATTTATTACATGTGAGGGTTGCTTCAATGTTGTTTTCCACTATCACATACGGATCCCGCTACATCTCAAAAATTGAAATTTAATGAATTTTCCCTACTTCCTCTTGAAATATTTAATCAAAATGAAAAAATATTTCCAAAAACGAGCCCAACCGAGGGGGGTTTAGCATATCAGTTTTGTTACATTGTTGTTCCAAGCAGAAATATAGAAATTAGGGACAAATTGGTAGGGGTTTCTCAGTGGCATGAAGAAAAAACAAAGGGCGAGGGTTTTACCATACCAAGACAAACCCTCTCAATCAAAATAAAAATCCTTAAAAAGAGATCACTAGAATGAGGAAGCTACATAATCAGGAAAATTTTGTAGCATTGGAGAAATCAAAATTAAGGTTTCCTCAAGTTTTCAAACTAAGTTATCTAAGGATCATATAATTATCACATTGTTTGATTGTGAAGAAGAGCCTGAGGTTGAAACTACAAAAGTACCCGATGAAAATCCACAGGAGCACCTAATGTTGAATCCATAGATGCATTTGAGGTTACATCCACAAAGGAATCTGAGGTCGAATCCATAGAAGCACTTGAAATAGAATTATTGGAAGCACATGTCAACACACCCAAGAGAACATCAATTGAAGAAATCTCAAAAGTTAACGTTCAAAATGAGGAACAAGAAACTCTCAACATCCAAAAAGAGGCTAAGAAATATAACATTCATGTCTTTCCTCCTTTTCAAGCCTGTAATTTTGGTTATTTAAAACTATTAAGAGAAAATAGGAGACTGTGGATAAAAAACCAAAAGTTGAAGAGGAAAATAAGGAAGTTAAAGAAATAAATGAATAATAGGATGGATACGTTATTAAAATCAAAAGAAACAAAAGAACCTCCCAAGAAAGATATTGAAGGAGATATGACAAACATCCAACAAATTGTGAATACCATTTTGGATGACATCCTAGCTAGTACATATGTCTTCCTTTAGTTGAATCTAGACTTGCCTAGTTGGAGGCAACAAGATGAACTCTTTGATCTAGGAGTCATATATCGTGAGAGTCACCAACAAGTTATAAATAAACTTAAAGAGAAATGGTTTTCCCTTTATGTCACACACGGAAATAGATAGAAAAGGAAAATTAGGATGTATAGGGATAGATTAAGGGAAATGGAACAAAAGCTTCAAGATGCATGTTCATTAGGGTTGGAGGCATTAACATGTAGATATCCTTCCATAATACATTCCATATACTTGCATGAAATATGGGCCCAATTTGGAATCAAATAGTTGACACATGGAAGGCTTAGTGTGTTTCTTTAGTATGCATTAGTATGCATTTGTAGTTAGGAAATCCGACGGTCACGATATGTTCTCGACATAGAGTGATCTTACGGTTCATATTATCCTCGATCTTAACGACCATTGATCCGTGGATTAACACCTGATTGGTCCATGATCTCTATTTAAAGAGAATGGCGGTTCATTTGTTGATGATCGATTGTGAGAAACTCTCTTGTAAAATCTCTCTGTAATCTTTTTATTTTGCATTAATAAACTCCGCCAAGTGGTCGCGTTGGCTGGGGTCGTGGATGTTTCCCCGCAGGGGTTTTACCACGTCAAAACATCGGTGTGTTGATATTTGATCTGGTTGTGTGAGTGGTTACTGAAGGTGTTCATCCTCTATTGGAATACCTATGTTGTCGAACACCACAAGATTACATATCCAAAGGACTTTATCAATGTTTTCTTTAATGTTACAGATCGTGCACATAATTTATTATGTGAACTGTATCTTTTTAATTTTCTGCTACAAAATCATTTGCGTTAAAATCCTAATCCATTTGTTGAGGATGTCCAATTGAGGGTGTTTTATTCTTTCATCTATGGTTTTATTCAATGGAAGGATTCCAATGAATTCTATACTCAAGCAAATTTTAACTCAGACTTAATGGTTCGAGAAGAATACCCTATTCCTACTACTATCAATAAGACTATAAGAGATCTTGGGGATTCTCAGTGTGTCAGAGTACACATGACACATGGTATTACTATTCATCAAGAAATTGTGTAAACTCATTTCTTACAAGCTCTTTTGGTCTCATATGATATTTGACAAACTCTTCCCAATACCTTGAGAAATAGGAATCCTACATGATATCCTCATTTCAAGCTTTCTATTTCACGAGTTACATTATATGTCAAATCAATGAAAATGAATGGGAATTAGTGGATTGGGCTCATGTTCAAGTAGCCATTGATCTGGTTCTCAACATAACCATACAGAGGTAGATTTCATTGGAACACCATGGAGGAAATTGCGCTCTGGAGACAAGTTGATAGGATCTTGGGATTCTATCATGAGACAGAATTCGGGCATCCAACATATAATTGGACAACTTTGCACTTGGAAGTTCGAGAAGATGAACATGACATTGCATGAGGTCATGCAAATATCTAGGAAAGGGGGAATTATGGGACCTTATAATGATATCATTTTTATCTATATATTTAACGATTTTGATGATCTTTTGTCTTGAATAAGGCCCTTTTTTCTCTTCATAGTCTCACTTTCCACTTACCCTAGTTACCATTCCCAAAAGGTATATTTGGATTGTGTTTTCAACTTTTCCTTGTTTATAATATGAATTTAGAGTAGGAATATAGGATTTAGTTAATATATGAATTGCTAACAATAAATCTCTAGCATGGATAAAACAAACCATAGGTTATGTCATTGCAAAAGGATCCAACAAATCGATTAAGTGATTCTTCATATCAATTGCAAAAGGATCGATGATGGAAATTGGCAAAGGGTTAAGCAGAATATATTAGCCGAGCATGCAAGTGAGTAGAGTATGTGCCAAGGAGCGAATCAAGGAATGTTTTGGAATGATTTTGGGTCACATTCATTCATTTCCAAGTATCCAGACCTTGAAAAGCATTGGTTGTTACCATTTTGGCATCCAATGCTTGTGGATTCCCTATGGAAGCGCAACATATCTAATGTCTGTAATGAATAGTTGGTTTGTAAACTACCTGCCCCTTATGTTATCTTAAAGGGGTTGGGTATCAAAATTTTACTTTTCCTTATCCATCTCGAAACCTCTTTTCGAGGGCACCATCATCTTCTTCTCATCAAGAACTTTCCAATGATATGAAATTTTCCTTGATCCAAACTTTGGATCAAGAGAATTATGGCCCTTTAAATATTTTACTAAGAACAAAAATCTTGTACACTGCCACATGGCAGGTGACATGGAATCACATGAGGCGGCTACGTGTCATCATACTTGCAAGTATGCGACGTGGTAGGATTACGTGCCACCTGACTGGGTGCAACACCTTCCACCCTTATAATCTTATAAATTAGTTAATCATTACATTATAATCCCACACCTTAGGATTTTATTTATTTAGTCAACATTATTAGTAATTAATCCTCATTAATTTATTACCCCACGTAATTACATTTTTGTTTAATCTATTTCACTAGCCCGGTAAATGTCGATAGTTTACTTTTCCATTTTACTTTGGGATCCCAACATCCCGATAGGTTTTATTACTTACATTTTATTTAACTGGACCCCGGGTGTATTACTTGCCAAACATGTCTTTTTACCATTCCTCGAGCTCCGATATTGCGGTGGGGGATTAATAATAATATTATATATTATAATGCACCGAGGTTTATTAAATTGATTTATCATATGTTTACACCGGTCGGGAATATAACTTACCACATGCACCATCCCTCCTCCAACTCCTTGTGCCCGATACTTCGGTGGATTTAATATTATTATATTATATTGTCCCTCGAGTGTATCACTTACCACACGCTCGTCTCCTTCTCCATCACCTGGTGCCTGATAGTCCAGTGGGGTTCAATATTACTAGTATATCACATTCACGCACACCTTCTCTTCTCCATCTCTCGATGCTCAATAACTTGATGGGATTTAATAACATTATATCAGCCCCGGGTATATTATTTATCATGTGCACATTCCCTTCTCCATGTACCACCGATAATCTAGTGGGGTTTAATATTATTAAAACGTTGAGAGAAAGGAAAAATAATTCCCAAGCATTAAAAATAATAACAAAAAATACAGTAATAGGAATTTCTCCATAGTTACAAAGCTAACCTTTGTACACTCTGAATTCTTATTACTGGTAACTTAGAAAAATTATTTATTTTCCCATAAAAGGGAAAATTCCTAGCTTGTCCACTCACGTACACATGATAGAAAATTCATGGTTTATATATAAAACTTGCTCCTCTTAATATCCAACTTATTAAAGAGATAAATGGTAATTTTGGATAATTACCAGGAGTTACTAGCTTCCTTTCACCATGTAATTTTCACTCAAGAAACCATATTAAAATATATAAACACATATATTTATTTATTTGAGTTTATTTGTGGAAAATTAAATCTCTTGGAAATAAAACTTCTGACAGTAAAATTTATGTTTTTACCAGGACTTACTACCCACCTAAAATCATGGAAGTCTTTGCTATTATTTAGGAAAAAGCCACCATTTTAGGTCTTTACCTTTGGACATGGTTTTACTGAGTAAATCCAGGTAAGAATTCTATTCTTACCTTGTCTTAATAAGACATAAATTAAATACAAAACACATATTCCTGATTTCGTTTTATTTCACACATTCCTCATGTTAAAATTACTTATCCTCTCAACTAAATCTCCTAGGCTTATGAGACAAAAATTATGGTCCATCTTTCATTCTAGGACTCCATTGTCAAGATTATCATGTTGGTTGGAAGTTAAGGGATTTTACCCATGCTTACATAGGTTATTTAGCATTCAAGTAAGTCTTCTAAGAAGGTCTTAAGGCTTGACCATTAACCAGGGACATGTCACCTCCTAGAACTGATCTACAACTTTAGTATTATAGGGAGCAACATTCATTTAATAGGAATCATACATTCTTATTTTCAGATGCTCTGTGAAGACATTAACAACTTAGTCCTCACTACTAACAAATGAAATTTATTCATACATATGGCTGCATGTTCCCAAGCATCACTCTGTTCTTACTCAGATTTACAAATAATCACTTACAACAGCCTTTAAAAACAAAGATAGTTAGAGGAAAAAAAACATAATATATTTTTCACGACTTACTTCAGATTTTACAATTAGCCAAGCACGTGAAACAAAAATTTCATTACTTGAACGGAATATCAAATTATTCATATGACCAAAACATAAATTCCATAGCACCAAGGAACTTATCATGCCATATACACAAAACTTAACACTTATCTGAGAATTTAAGATAGATTGGCAACTGTTGATGGGTCAACCTCTTTCCACCCAACCATAGGCACAATTATCTTTCTCTATCCTTGTATCTGGCCACTGTTGGAGATATTACACATATCTAGGATATTTTTTCCTTATTTTCCTATGTTTATTAGTCATTATTGAGGGTCTTCTATTTTTTATGAACCTCTCCTACATTCTAGAAGGATATTCTCTTGAGTTTAGAGCCAATTACACTTAGTTACACTTAGTTAGACTAGTGGAAGTCACTCATGCATGTAAACCACAATTTTATCACCATCCGTTGCATGTGCTTCTCTCACTTCCACACATGTGACTCTGTTAATTGAAGACTGCATGACTAGTTAACTAGGACTAGGTGGCAATTAACTCCAATAATTGCATGTATGTGTCCAGATCTCTCTAGACCACCACTATAGTGCATTGGCTTCTCTTCCAGTGCGCATCAATTGAGCTATATAGAGTATATCATGTGTAAATTATCATTATTTCATTTGGTTAATACATTTTCTATTCTTTTCTCTCTGATTTTTCTCTCATCTTCTCACTTTTGCAAGTTGTGTTCGTTCTTCTGCTAGCTAGATCTCTTGTGTAGGTACTCACCAAATTCTACATGGTATCAAAACCCACATGTTTTTAGGAAGAAGGCACACCAATTTTTTTTATTTGCAGGTATTAAATATTGAAGAACAAAGGAAGAATGGAATCTCCATCGCCTGTCATGCTAATAACGTACAACTACGTTGAATGGAACAAAAATATGGAGATTTTGCTCCAAGGTAGAGGATTGTACATTTTAACCATGGCTATGGAAACACAACCCACATCAACCATTGAAAAATCCAAATACCTCAACATAATGGATGAGGCTTACAGATCCCTCTGGATGCACATATCCCTCAAGTTGTTTTTTCATATATCTTCTTGCAAAAATCCAAACGAGATCTAGACAACCATGAAAGGACTCTTTGGAAAACAAGATGAGATGAGAAGCCACATGCTCGAGGTGGAATTACTTGCATTAGATCAAAAAATATATGAAAACATCCAATATTTCTTCACAAGGTACAAGGATTTGTCGCTGCAACTCAAGACTTGCGGGGTTGATAAATCAAAGGAGGAAAAGTGAATGGTTCTCACCATTTTGTCAAAACTTGGTCTAGATTATTTAGTTTTTGTTTCTACTTTCCACATTCAGAGGTTGACTGCTGGAGAAACCTAGACTATGCCCTCTTTGGAGACCTTCATTGAGGCCCTAATTCAGGAGCAAGACAAACTCATCAAGATGGGTGTAATAAAAAACTCCAAAGTGCATGCACTTGCTGCACATGATGGTAGTAGTTCTAAACATCGTAAATACAAAAATAAAGGAAAAGAAAAGGTGCATGCAGAACAAAATAAGGAAGGGTACTCCAAACCCTTCAATGACTCATTAATATCCAAAAGTGGAAAAGGGAAGAAAGGACATAAGTGTACCTACTACAATCAAGGATTCCATCTAGAATCTTCATGCATGAAGAAGAAAATAGGCCTTATGACTCATATTCTTCAAAAGAACAACCTTGGGGATCAAATTCCCGAGGGTACCAAGAATAAGCCAAAAGATCATGCTCCCAAAGGTAATCATCATGCATTAGTTGTTGTTCACTCTTCACAATGGTCCTCCTATCCTCATGGGGGACGACTCTCCAATCGAGGTCACCTGAAAAGGGAGAGTAGAATTATATCATGGAAGTTTTGAGAACATTCTCCATGTTTCTCAAATTTCCGTGACTCTGAGTTTTGATATAGAGTCAGAGGATTCAGAACATGCAAATGCACAGTCAGTATAGGTAGATAAGGAGCCATAATAGAGGACCAAGTGGGCACACACCACTCTTCAGGATGCAAGAGATCTTGTTATGGATCCAACATATCTTAGGAGGACTCGATCTCAATTCGAGGATCCCCCTCGTGTACTTCGAACCATTGAGCCCATGTTTCCTATGCACTGTTATGTGGATCAATCTTCAGAAATGCAGACCTATGGTGAGGTTGTAGGGAATCCCTTTTGGGAATCAACCATGCAAGAGGACTACAACTCCCTCCTTAAGAACCCAACTTGGGATCTGGTTCCGCTTCCTTTAGGAAGTAAGCTTGTAAGATGCAGATGGGTCTACAGGACCAAGAGTACAGTGGATGGATAGGTTAGTAGATACAAGTCAAGATTGGTTTCCAAAGGTTTTTAATAGATTCATGGCATAGACTACGATGAGACATTCACTCCAGTAGTGAATATGGACTCCATTTGTTTGTCCCTTGCTATTGCGACAACCAGAGGATGGGAAGTCCATCATATGGATGTGAACAATGCATTTCTTCATGGAGATCCCTTAGAGGATATTTACATGGAGCAGCCACTTGACTTCATACAAGATTCATCTTTGGTTTGTAGGGTCAAGAAGTCTCTCTATGGCCTCAAGTAGGCACCGAGAGAATGGTACACCAAGATGGAATCCTACCTGATATCCTAGAATTTTGTGAGATACAAATCTTATCCAAATGTCTACATGCTTAGGAATACCGATTCAATTTTAATTCTAGTTCTTTATTTGGATGATATTTTGATCACTAGATGCTTGAGTTCATCGATTGCTGCGGTGAAGAGGATTTTGCATGACATGTTTTTGATGATGGACATGGGTCCACTCCATTACTTCCTTGGTCTTGAGATTAGTTAGGATGCTTTAGGCATCAATATATCTCAAGTCAAGTATGCTCAAGACCTCATGGAGAGATTTCACATGATAGACTGCAAGTCTGCCCCTACCCCCTTCCTATCTGGGGTGAGACTTGAGGATGGCAGGGACACTCCAGTAGTTGACAACACTTTGTATAGACAACTAGTGGGGATTTTGTTCTATCTCTCTCACTCCCGACCAAACCTATCATATGCAGTGGAAGCAGTCTCGAGGAACATGCATGAGCTGCATGAGTTACACTGGAAGACTACTAAACGACGTTAGAGACACCATTAGTTATGGGATCCACTATGCAACATGTTTTAGGTTATATCTCATAGGATTCATATATTCTGATTGGGTAGACAACAACATTGATCAAAAGTCCACATTTGGATACACTCTTAGTTTGGGTTTAGGGCATGTCTGTTAGTCGAGCAAAAAACAATATGTTATTTCTCTATCTTTAGTCGAGGCCGAGTACAGAGGAGTAGATAACACTATCATCCAGGCATTGTGGCTACATAAATTCATTACAGAGTTGGGCATCTAGTTCCATAGACTGAATTTCATTTGGTGTGACAACTAGAGTACTCTCAAGTTTTGTAGAGACCCAGTGCAATGACAATAGACAAAGCATATCAAGATCCATATGCACTACATCATAGATCTAGTCCATGAGAGGATCATCAACCTACAAGTTCGTCCTTCCTCTGAACAGTCTGCTGACATCTTCACCAAGACTTTCACTAAGTAGAAGTTGCACTCTCTGCGTGATCATCTTGGAGTGAAGGACACAGTTTCCTAGCAATTGTCTTTCTCTTCTTTTGATACATTGTACTTTGAGGGTTTTTTTTTTCCTATGAGGTTTTTCCTATTTCCTCACTTTATTTCTTCAGTGTTCACTAGTTGCATTGTTCATGGGTACCTAACATGGCCCTTGTTGTCAGGACCCATTATTCATTACCCCGTAGTAGTGTTCAATGTTGGATATATTACACACATCTAGAATATAGTTTCCTTATTTTCCTATGTTTATTATTCATTATCGAGGGTCTCTTTTTTTTTTGGAACATCTCCTACATTATAGGAGAATATTCTCTTTAGTTTAGAGTCAGTTGCACTTATTTACACTCAATTAGACTAGTGAAAGTCACTCAAATATGAAAACCTCAGTTTTATCATCAACTGTTGCATGTGATTCTCTCACTTCCACGCGTGTGACTCAATTAACTAAAGACTGCACGACTAGTTAACTAGGAATAGGTGGCAGTTAACTCTGATAATTTTCTGTGTATGTCCAAATCTCTCTAGACCACTACTATGGTGCATTGGATTCTCTTCTAGTTTGCATTAGTTGAGCTATACAAAGTATATAATGTGCAAATTATCATTCATTCATTTGGTTAATACATTTTCTATTCCTTTCTCTCCAATTTTTCTCTCATCTTCTCACTTTTGTAAGCTATTTGCATTCTTCTACTAGCTAGATCTGTTGTGCAGGTACTCACCACATTCTACAACCACCCCCTAGCCAGAAGATGATGCCATGAGGAAAAAAAATCTTACTCAATAATAGAGCTAACTAGATGAAGGATACTCTCCTTCATCAACAAAAATTAACAAGATATATCTCTAATTCCACCAGGAAAGGGGAACTGCTCTTGACTTAGGGAGTCACAACAATTATCTTGCACAACCAACACCCAAAAATTCACAAACCCCTTTATCAGCTTGATTTAGAGATTCTTACTCATTATTTCTTACCCAGAATACATAGAACTTGAATACCCTTTGTTTTCTATGAAAGGCGCTTTTCTCCACATTCTCTTCTCAATTTCTTGGGTCTCATACCGCCCTCCAACCTCTCTAATCTCATGGGTCAATTTTCCCCCAAATTCGGGGTCAATTCAAAAGTCTCCAGATGGGTACTTTTCTGCCCATGCTTCTGAGGAAAGGCGGTTTTGGTACAACCCCCTCCATTCTTTCTCATAATTGTGGGCAACTGGTAGTTCAACTGCCAACTTCCTTCATTAACTGAAATTATGAGAAAATGGGCAATCTAGGTTTTTATTGAATATAAAATTGGCAAGGAAATTTCCTCATCATTTCCCTCTCATGGCATCATTTTCTAGGTAAGTTCTCTACCCATCAACAATTTCTTTTTATTATCATCAAAATGCATTTTTTTCATTTTGACTGTTCATCATGGTTCAAACATTTAAACATACTAGACACAACTCATGGTGAAATTTAGACGTATATTTACATACTGGGGAAAACATGGTGTTACATGGTTATTTTCTCCATAGAATTATGGTTTTATAAATGTTTCAGTTTTAAAGTTATTAAGAACATATCCTAATCTATAACTATATATACATAACATTACTCTCATGTTTGGATAGAGACGGAATGGAGAGAATGATATTAATACTCTGTAAAAACTATCAGTGTTTGAATATTACATACAATTTCCCTTTTTTCTATGAGTTATTTTTAAAGAGTGTTGTATTCAAGAGTTGTACTGTTTGCTGAGACTTTTTAGAGTTGGGCCTGCTTCAAAAGGTACAAAGCCAAGTTTGTTTGTTGTAGATAACTTTTTTCATATTTTTTTATTTCAAGTTGACTGTAGTACTCTTCTTATACTCTACCTCTTTTTGTTTATAAAAATCTTCTTCACACATGCCTATTTTCATTGCTACCATATTAGTTTTACAAATTTATATGTGTGCATTTGAATGGAGTTATTTTTAAATTTTAATTTTATAATGAAATGATTGTAGATTTGTATTTCATAGAACAAAGCTTATGAGTGAACGAGTTGTATCCCAAAGTAAAGAGTATCCACCAATCAAACCAAATACAATGAGAGTAGTTATATTTAATTTCAATCTTCCTTTCTATAACTTAGTTTTCTTTTTAATATGATAAGTTTTCTTTTTTATTAGGCATGTTATAAGAAACCGACCAATCTTCACATTCTTAGTTCCGTGTATATAGCACTGGTGTTTCATCAGTTCAAGACGAGCCTCAAGATTGATAAATAAATGAAGCCATAGAATAGTTTTCTTTTAAGAGACATATTTTAGAGCTGTCACTAGTCGCTTGAATTTGGTTTAAACTTATAGAAATATTGGATACATAAAAGCTTCCTCCTTGTCTCAGTACTTGTCCTGCATTGCATGCTTTATGCTTGAAGCACTTTATTTTGATATTTTAGTTTGATATTCATTTCTTTTTCATATTTCAATCCTCATTTTCTTGTGATTACAAGAATCATTTCATTTTAGAAAGGAAACTTTATTTATAAAGAAGAAACTCTATTTGTTTTAAGTACTTAACTTCTTTCTTCTAGATTTTCATTTTGAAGTTGCATGTCCATCTAAATCCTGGTCCATTGCTAGGTTGAGATAGAATTTTTATTGTTGATTGTAATTGAAGAATCCTCATTTCAAAATAGGAGTTTCATGTTGATAAGGAACAAGTAACTTTTGCTTAAATATTTGTGCAATTTTGAACTAGTTTCGTCATCTTGTTTTTTCAGTTCAAAATTTCTTTACTTTCAAGTGTTTATATTTCAAGCATATTTTTGAAGTTGGTCACATATAACATACACATACTTCATTTCCTAAATATATTATTGTTTCATGATGCCATGCTTAACCTAAAATAAAAAATCGAACCTAACCAACTCAATCCTCACTGGGGGCCAAAATAATTTTGTAGTTAAGTTAGGGTTGCGAGGATAAGAATCCAAATAATTTATCACAGCCATTCACATTTGAAACACAGTTGTTGACCAATTAGGGAGATTAAAAACACTTTCTATTGTATATGGTAAAAACCCATTTAGCAAGAGGTGCGATCTTCGTAGTGGAAAAGGCCAATGTTGGGACTGGAGGTTTGATTGAGGCTCCTAGTTCTTTTAATACTGAAGATTCCTTGACCGTTTGATTTCATCTTGAAGATAGGGTAACCTATTACACATATATGTGAAGAGGTAGCTTTGTGAACTTTCTACTAGGTTTTGACCTGGTTGGGTCTCATAGGAGGGAGGGCACCTGAGGTGGATTTATGCAGGCCATTAGGATTTTAGCACCCTTTGTCCTCCAACTATAATTGTCTCATATGTACTTTCACCAGTCACCATGGTGGATTTCATCAACTCTTGTGATATATGTGCACATCAATGGCCACCCACCTTTTTCGTTGACTCAACATGGTTCTCCATATTGACAATTTTTTTATCTATAGTTTTTCAGGTCCTAGCTTTTGGGGCCATTTTGAGGCCTTAAATGATGTTTTTTGGCCATTTAAAGGCTCGGGGTGGACATTGCTTGCCTAATATTGCCAAACATGGTACTTCTTTGTTAGATCTTTCCAATGAGTTATTGTGCACCCCAAATGAAGATTACATGTACAAGTTGCAAACCCTATAAGTTGACGTATCAACTAGCCACCTTGGGGCCTGCCATACTTTTGTGCTTCATATCCTAGAGTTAGGGTTTTGGATATTTAGTGTTTTTTCCTCTCAGGGTTTAATAATTTATGTTAAAAGGCCATTTCTGCCTCTTGTAATGTTAGTTTTGAATGAGCGTATCCAACACTTCTCTCTTTAGAGATAAGCTACCACCATTCTAACTAGTTTGAATTGATTTGCATTTTACAATATTTACCTATTTCATTCATTAATAGAATTCAGGTTTCACTATATCACTATGCTCTCTACAATATTTCTCGGCGTGTGTTTCCTTTCATATTATTTCCTTTCATTTTGTTCTCTATACAATCCATATAAGTGGTATCAAAGAAATCTACTCTTTGATATTTCTCAATGCATATCCTTGAAAAGGTTAGGGTATAAAGAGTCGGGTATCGAGCTAATTTCACTTGGGGAAGATTACACTTTCCAGACCAATTGGCCTCCCATGGTGGAATAAAAGAGAGATAACAAAGCATGAGATCCTTTTAAGTTGTTGCTTGAGGAATCCCTTGCATAGCAGATGAACGATATGATGGATAATTTTTCCCATATCCTTCGACGATGACCAATGGGGGCCAAGGTACCTTCAAGAAGCAACCTATTGAACCTTGAAGAAAGTTCGATAACAAATTCTAGTAGCACAAAGGTTTGGGTAATGGACCGAAGTTTGTTTGATGTATAATGGTATGAATTTTAATATATTTGAAGGTAAGAATATTCTATATGGATAGTACATGTCATGCCATTTCCGGTGGTATGTGGAACATCACATAACTCCTCACAGTTAGAGAGTTTTGGCCATGTGAAGTTGGAGAACCCTCATGAGTCATCTAGAAGCCCCAAAAGGTCAAAGTAGTCAAAGTAGTTACACAGAAGAAATTATTTAAATAATAAAGTGAAGTGATGAGTGTACTATAAGTCAAAGTGGATACAAAATAAATTATTTAAATAATAAAGTTAATGGAGAAATTACTAAGTGGACAAGTGGTTAGAAGTGGGTTAACCCTAAAATAAGGAAAGTGGTTTATGATGGTTATAAGGTAACCCCTTGAGGAAGCTACATAAAAGGATAAGTCAAAGTGGATACAAAAGAAATTATTTAAATAATAAAGTTAATGGATAACTTACTAAGTGGACAAGTGGTTAGAAGTGGTTAGCCCTAAAATAAGGAAAGTGGTTTAAGATGGTTAGAAGGTAACCCCTTGAGGAAGCTACATAAAAGTATAAATAAGAGGAAAGGGTCTCTCATTTTAATCACACTTGAGCATATTGAATATCTACAAGTGACTGAGGTAACCAAAGGATATCTAAAGTGAATTTTAGAGGGAAGGTGAAGTGAAGAAGGCCGAAATTCAAGGGAGGCTAAATTCTTTTGATGATGCTTTCTAAGGTATGTTATTTACAGGTCATCTCACCATTTTCGCAATAAATTTTTTATAGAATGATTCAGAACGTGAAATATGGAGGAAACATATCCAAGTAGCTATGCTAAAACTTTCATCTTGTGGGTCGTTTTATTTTTGCAGTTACACTCCGTGGAAGATAGGGTCTATGGCTAGTCCTGAAACTAGTCTAAAAAAGGTGTTTCGGGTAAAAATGTCATAACTTATTCATAAAATATCCAAATTCAATAAGACAAAATGTATTGGTTAGAGTATAGTATATAGTATTCTTTTTACAATTTTCAGATCCATACAACAAATATTCCGTGCGGGGCACACTCTACAAGTTCGCTCTCTAGAATAAGCCAGAATCCAACAAGGTACGCCATTTTTTCTATAACTCCTTTTCTGAGAGGTTCCAAGAAGTGAAACCTGGAGAAATTGCAAACAAGACACTGAATAACATTGTATACTATTTTTATACCTTTATTCATTACAGGTACATAGTTATGATTATTTCAAGTTAGGGTTGTTGACTAATCCAAAATTAGTCATGTGAGACTAAAGTAAAATTTGATGAAAATGCTAGTCTCTTGTTGAGGAAGGTTTACAGGTATGTGAACATATACACCAGATCTGTTACATAGTTACAAATCAGATTTGGATGATGAAATTGATGAGGGATTTTTTTTGAGGTTGAGGTACATGTTGATGCATGGTTCAAGTTATTGGTACAGGTTGTTTGGTGTAGGTTGATTGGTACATGTTTACAACACTATATCTCATAGTGATAGTGTGAAAGTGGTTCCATCATTCTACTTATATTTCAGGGCGGTTGGACGGGGAAATGACAGGTGATTGTAGCCACCTTCCGGTTGTAGCCAAAGAACACAGGGGGTTGTAGCCTCCTTCTGGTTGTAGCCAGAGAATTGGGGAGTTGGAGCTTCCCTTAGGTTGTAGCCTGATAAACTAGGGGGTTGGAACCTCCTTCCAGTTGTAGATGGAAAACAAAGGAAGTTGGTGCTTCCAATGGATGTAATTCTTAAAGACATATAAGAAAAAACATTCCATGGTTTTCTCTCGCTTTGGGTTTCCACATAAAAACATTGGTGTACTGTGTATGTGTATGATTGTTCATTTGTTCATTGTTTATTTACTCTGCAACTATTGGATGATAATGCTACATTGATATAACACTTGCATTTTATGGTTAAAAATGATTAAATTGCTCTATTACTGATTCACCCCCCCTCTCAGTAATCCAACACAACCATTTTAGAGATACAACACCCTTCAAGGTACAAGTTAAATTTGATATTCCTTTATTTTAAGGCCAAATAAATGCATATGGTTTAGAGAAATGGTTAAATTTGTTAGAGGGTTATTACTCCATTCAATTTTTTTTTGACATTGAAAAGATCACCTTCATGCTCCTTCAATCCCTCCCCCACATCAAATATTGGTGGGAAACTTACTAGGAGAGAATAAAAAAGATAGGTCTACGAAATTTAGGACATGATCCACTTTGGAATCCTTTGTTGGTTCCCTCAAGGAGGAATTCTACATTGTTGGAAACTATGATCACCAATACATGAGATGGGAAACTATGCATCAAGAGATAAATCAAATAGTGCAAGAGTACACCAATATGTTCCATACCTTGAGCTGAAAGAAGGGTATAAGAGACTCTGAGAAACACTTGGTTTTGAAGTACCACAATGGCATATAGAGGTACATCCAAACAGAGATGGATTTCTTGGGAATATCCTCATTGGGAGCCACTTATTGATATGCTATCAAAATCGAGCATACGTTTAATTAGAGGAATAAGTGGGAGGTTGGGTCTACAAATACACCACAACAGAATAATGGTAAAGGTGGCCCTAACTCATAGAACAAAAGATAGAGAAAGGAGAGCTAACCTCAAGACAACTAGTCCAAGCTATAGGAAAAGAAGGGTAACGTGAAGTCAAAGAAGGACATTGGAAAGTGGAGTGAGTTCCACAAAATCCCCTGACACAACACTAATGAATGTCCTAGAAACAATCATTGTTGGCCAAGCTGAAATAAAAAGAATAAGACTCTGGCTCAGACTCTGATTCAGAGCAGGATAAGGGAAAGTGGATCATTGATGTAGAATCCAATGCTACCATTGCAACTACAAAGATCCAACAAAAAGAGTCAGAGGATCCCGAGGAGGGGGAGAACCTCTTCCATTTACATATGTGTTGGATTACTGAGAGGGGGGGTGAATCAGTAATAGCGTAATTATAATCCTTTTTCTTCAAATGTTATATCAATGTAGAATTATTATCCAATAATGAGTAGTAAGAAATAAACAATCACACACATACACAATACACCAATGTTTTATGTGGAAACCCAAATCGGGAGAAAAACCACAGAATGCTTTTTCTTATATGTCTTGAAGAATTACATTCATTGGAAGCACCAACTTCCTTTGTTTTCCAGCTGCAACTGGAAGGAGGTTCCAAACCCCTAGTTTCTCAGGCTACAACCTGAGGGAAGCTCCAACTCCCCAATTCTCTAGCTACAACCAAAAGGAGGCTACAACCCCCAATGTTCTCCGGCTATAACCGGAAGGTAGCTACAACCACCTATCCTTGCCCCGTACTGCCACCCTGAAGTAGAAGTAGAATGATGGAACCACTATCACACTATCACTGTGAGATATACTGCTGTAAACCTGTACCAATAAATCTGAACCATGCATCAACCTGTACCAATAAATCTGAACCATGCATCAACCTGTACCTCAACCTGTAATCAATATGTACCATAAACAAGTGCATCGACCATGCACCAAACTATAATCAACCTGTACCATAAACAAGTGCATCCAACCATGTACCAAGTATGTACCAATCATGTGTCAACTACTCATCAACTATGACTCATCAATATGTACCAACATCATCAACTATACAC
>SNQJ01S0002479.1:283546-300263 GCA_010110895.2 Picea sitchensis
ATCACTTCACTTTATTATTTACCTTTTAAAATCTCTTAAACCACTTTGACTACTTTGACCTTTTGGGGCTTCTAGATGACATATGAGGGTCCTCCAACTTTGTAAGGCCATAACTCTCAAACTGTGAGGAGTTATGTGACGTTGTACATACCACCAGAAATGGCACGACATGTACTATCCATATAGAATAGTATTATCTAAAAATATATCATAACTCATACCGTTATCCATCAAACAAACTTGGGTCCATTACCCAAACCCGGGGTCTCCAACTTCTCATGGCCATAACTCTCTAACCGTGAGGAATTATGTGACGTTCCACATACTACCGGAAATGAAATAACATGAACTATCCATATAGGATATTTTCCCTAACAAATTCACTTTCCTTCATCTCATTATTCCACAATTAAGCATGGGTTCTCTTACTCCACAAAGCGTCTTCTCGTGAGGGCTTTCACCATAAGGGGACCACTTTGGAGTTCATCCATATTTACTTCTTATCAACCATGAAAAAACAACACTAAGTCAAATTTACATCAAACAATATTAGGAAAATTACCTAAACCTTTGTGCTACGAGGCTTTCTTCAAGGGTTGACATCAATGACAACCAACCTTAATCAACAGGATAAGGGAAAGTCGATCATTGATGTATAATCCAATGATACCATTGCAACTACAAAGATCCAACAAAAAGAGTCAGAGGATCCCGAGGAGGGGGAGAACCTCTTCCATTTACATATGTGGGTGAAGGGGAATCCACTACTGTTAAGTACCAAAGATCTGTAAATACAATCACAACACAAGATCCACATAAAAATATAGAAAACCCACACTTTATTATTATGAAAACCCTTAGGGTAGGGAAACACCATGCAATATATCCTATTACAGAAGGGATACACTCATGTTCACTTGCCTCTTCTATGGGGAAACCTCCTAATGATACACCACTACAAATACAATACTTCTTGACTTCCCCATTACATTGCTTGAACCCCTTTATATAGTTCTACCAACCACCTAAGAACATTCTAGAGGAGGAACCTTCTAGAAGCATAACCTTCTAGTAAGTCCTCTCACATTTATTGCATTCACATTAGGAATCATTTATTAAAAGTGGCATTTATACACAATAATACTTATCTACTATTATTCCCGTTGGGTACCTCCCTAGGTACCCCATATTATTCTCCCTAGCTACACTATAACCAACATGTTTAAAACACCATATCAATACGCAATGGCCATGATGTGCAGACTATATGGGGAGCCTGATGCTCAAATATTCCCGATAACTTGGTTACCCCTTATTTACTATGTTGCAGATGTCGGTTCAACCTTCATTTGGGCCAACATTCTATCATGATCTTTGGAAGAATCTCTCAGAACAAATAAGAACATCGTTCCTTGGAAATTCCTAAGTTTCCACATGTCTTCGTATCTCTTGGACATGGTTTGCATATGCCACACATTTCCACAGATAGGTTGGTCCTGGAAGCCTAGTGAGCCTTCGATCCATATCTATTGCAAGGTTTTGTGGAAGCACAAGTACCAAACTAAGTATCACAAAATATGCGACCAATTCTTGGTTCCTCTATTTCAACTTAGATTCAACTTTCCTGCACCATGCATGATAGATAAGGAACATGTGATAGTCAAGAGGATAGGGGAATGATACCTCCTAGAGTATGACATGTAACTTAGGATATAGAGAGCCACCAAAGGTCCACATTTTCTACCAAAGTTCGTTTCAGATAAGTTGGTGTTACAAGAAATCACCTACCAGATTGTTGTGCACAGGGTTGGCACAACGCTATATAGAGATAAGAAGGCTATCTTTCCTCCTCTCTTTCTATGGGTTGGGTCATACTCATTTGAAGACATCAAGGAAGCCTAGGTTGAAGTAGACATATTGACATCTTTCCACTTTGGAGATGAAATATTCTAGAGGCATGATCCTCTGGACATGGTCAAAGAGCACTGCATCAACCACATGTGAGAATATAAAACCGACATTTGGGAAGAAGAGGAAATTCACTGCCACATGTGGACATACCACAATGTCATAGTTAAAAGAAGGGGAAATCTATTGGGTAGAATATCAGATGAACAATGAGTCTAGGAATCCCAGAAGAAGGCTAAAGAAGAAGCAACAACAAAAACAACCACAATGACAACAATAACCTTTGAATCGGTAGCAACAAAAGAAGAGAGAAAAAGGAAAGAAACAAAAGTTGTTGAAGCAAAGGAAAACAAGAGAAGGAAAGAAGAGGAATATGAGCAAAAGAAAGAGAAAGAGGTCGAAGAAGCGACGACAACCAAGTTAGGTGCAAAACAACAAAAGGAAAAGGATAAAGTAAAAAACAAATGAGAAGATGAAGCTGAGAGAAATAAAAAATAAGAAGAAACAATAGCTAAGACAACAACTGAAGTGAAAGGAGAATCAGATGATGAAGAAACAACAAAAGCAACCGTAGAAAAGAGGGAAGTCAAAAAGTAAGTGGAAAAGGCAACAATGGAAGAACAAAGAAAGCAATATGAAGAAGCAATAAACAACGACACTTCCCTCATGGACATGGAAATTTAGGGGCCATCGACTGAATCCCCATTCATGGGTGTATACTTTCCATTGGGTGAAATCAAAGTAGGGCTATTCATGCCCTCCAAGGCTCACAAGGTTGCAAATATGAACAATTTTAAGTTCGATAAATATTTCACTAGGATAGTGAAATAGTAGACCAAGAAAATCCCAGTTACTGGGAATGCTCCTCTATCAGTGGTTACCGAAACCACTGTGACATATAATTTTAGGAAGGACCCACTTTCAATCGCATCATCTAGCATCACCTTCGCACTAGCATCAGAGCATAACTTTAGGGACTTGGTCCATGAGAACCAAGAAAAATATGACAAGATTAAGGAGCTAGAAGAAGAAATCGGGCACAACAAAAAGGACAAGGAAAGCATTAAAGAGTTCATACTATGCACTAAGAAAGTGATAATAGAGCTTCATGAGATGGTGGCAAATATGTTTGCGTATATGCAAGTTTTCCAACAATTATCATCACAAATTATGGCACATGATAGGATATCACAATCTATGAATGTGGAATTCACCGCCATTAGAGAAGGTCTCAATGAGATGCAGCGGTGGACAGTTAAAAAACCAGATGCCCCATCGTAGCTACCTTTCATATCAAAATGGGAGAGATAGATTGACTATGATGCTCTCAATAACTTCTAGCAATCCAGGGAGAAGGTGGAAAAGGACCTAAATAATTCACTTATGATTTGGGCTCAACTTACCAAGGCGACACACATATTAGCACACAAAGGAAACCTACCCTAAATGGAAGAACCCAGTAAGAGGAAATCCAATGAGTAGAGTTTTGAATAGCTTGAGTTGAACTTGAAGCATAGGAAAACAAATGCCAGGGATGTGACTAGGGTGACAATGTACCTTATGGAGGATCATCTCGTGAATCCAACCAAGAAGCAAAACATTATCCAAGTCTTCATGGTCAACTTGAGGAGAGACATGAATACCCTCTCACAGAATTCAATTGCTCACGAGGCTGCCCTGGAGTTTCTATTATTTTGCAGAGTTTTTTCCATTTTAGGATAGCATGAAGTATGGGAAGCCTACTTGAGAGATAAAGACAAATGAAGGGGACATAACAATCAATTCTAATTTACTCACAACCACCTTCTATTTTGTCTTTTGTCACCTATACTCAATTTTGTACTTATCAGAACAGTTTTCAAAATAGTTGAAAGGGGAAGATGAAGAGACATGTAACTGTTTCTTGCAGAATTCAAGAAACCCCTATAGGCAGTTATCTAAAACAATATAAGTAAATGAAGAGACCTATTTTAATGGGGCTCTTCAACCATTATAATTTTTGGGAACTATTTTTTGAAATAATATTGAGAATCCCTCAGGGAAAATTTTGATGGAGAGAAATGTTGTTTGCTAATAGTGAGTTTGCTTCGAATTACTTCAAGTAATATATTATGATGTCTGTAAATGTTGTAAGAATGTTGTTTCACTTATATAATTTTCTGATGTGAACAAAAATTTCCTAGAGTGTTGTCTTTTATCTCTTGTTTATGATCCTGAGATGATGACAAATTTATGTATTTTCATAGGTTAGACTTATTTGGTTGTGTTTTATATGCACATGTTATTTAAACTTGTTTCTTTTTAACAACTATATGAAAGGATTTATCACAAGGATTACTGCCATTTCTAGTTGCTTATTATTTACTTTAATTGCTCCTTGCTAGGATAGGATAGGGTAGATTAGATTTTATTTTTGCAAGTAGTTAGTTTGCATTTACATCCCCCTTGCATTCAAAACCAATCATTCATCCCCCCAACTCAATAATGGTAGCCGAGCTAGAATCTAGATGGGTCTCCTAACCCAAACAATGCGTAGTCTAATTGGGATTGTGTACTAGGGAGTACCCCTATTTGTTGAAGGGCATTTTGCTCATGAAAACACATATAAAGGAAACTACAAAATGAGTATAACTCTAGCAATACCAATGGTAATAGGAGCAATGCAAGAAGGAATTCACACCTAATATCCCATATATAAGGAGAGCATCTTGAGATGGAATATACAAACCATCTATATATGAATCCTATTCTAGCAAGTCATATACAATTGATGACATCTTGAGCAACCTAGAATCTTATCCTAGTAGGCATATGAGGAAGAGGCATCTCAAAGATATCTTGTAGGGAGAATCCTAGAAATAAAAACCACCTACATTTGATGGTGAGGTTAAATCTAGACAAGAAGCTAAGGTTTGGCTTGTTGGGATGATAAAATATTTTCATGACTATTTTGGAAATATGAAGGCTCAAGATGTCATATTCAAGTTAAAATGGTAGATATTTCATTTGGTGGGAACACCTCTAGAAAGTAAAGAAGATCAATCAAAGGGAGGTTGTCTCAAATAAATCCAAGAAATATTTTTAGCAAAAACACCTCCTTGGTCATTATTATTAGAGTAAAATGCAAGAATTTCATGAGTTTAAATTGGGCCATATGACCATGGATGAGTATGTAAACAAATTCTTGGAGATGTTTAGGTATGAAAAATATATCATAGATGAGAAGGTGAACATATATCACTTTTAATTATGTTGACTATCTCAATCTTATAGAGACTTGATTAAATTTGATGAAACTAGAAAACTTGATGAGGCAATTAAAAAAGGCTAACTACTATTATGACTAGAACAAAGGAAATAAAGTTTACAAACACATGGAAGGACCAGAAAATAGAGAATTATGACCAACAAAAGAAAGGATTGAAGCCTCCTCACTTTAGAAACTAACTAGTCACTTTGCAATAAAATCAATAGGCCCAAAGTGGGAATACTCCATCAAATGTTTTGGAAAGAGGCCAAGGCAACCAATTCAATGTTGAGGTTGTGAAGGAGACCACTTATACATGAATTTCCCTCACAATAAGGAGAAAATTGTGACCATTCACAAAATCCAAGAGGCCTCTATTGTGAAAGATGTAGGGTGAACCATTCCTTAAATTTATATCACATTGGAATGCTATCAAGTAGATCCCCGATTAAAGGTAGTTGATGTGGAAGATAATATTGCAAGGAAATCTATATCCATTTTAATTGATCCAATATCTAGCCACAATTTATTTCTCCTAATTTTTTTNCCTTAAATTTATATCACATTGGAATGCTATCAAGTAGATCCCCGATTAAAGGTAGTTGATGTGGAAGATAATATTGCAAGGAAATCTATATCCATTTTAATTGATCCAATATCTAGCCACAATTTATTTCTCCTAATTTTTTTAAAATTTGTGCTCCTAAGAAATGAAAACATATCAAGCCATAGCTAGTTGAGGTATCCATTCAAACCAAGAGAATGATTAGTGAAATGATGGAGAGTTGTCTATTGGAATTGAATGGACTCTTTTCATAGACAAACTTGAATATTTTACCACTTGGTTCTTACAGTGTCCTCATTGGAATGAACTAGTTGGAAAAACACCAAGTTAAACTTAATCATTATAGGAAGACTTTTGATTGTATTGATGAAGGTGGAAACTAAAGGACAACAAGAGGCTGTCCAAGATAAATATCTACTAGTAATATTTAAACTATGTAGTTGAAGAAGTTTTTTAGAAAATAATTCTAATTATTAGCACCTTATGTATTATAATCAATTGAAGAAAAAATTCCAAAACTTGAATTCGCCAACAATCGACCAATGAAAATGTGCCACGTCATCCAACTTCCATGTCATCATGATGGTACGGCCCTGCCACATCACCGTACAGACTGTACAAACAGGTACAGTCAACATCCAAAATTTTGCCTGTTTGGCTTGGCAGACAGATCGCGATAACTCCTTCATACAGACTCCGTTTGCGAAAGTAAATATACCGCCGGAATCAGGAAGACGAGACAGACGCAATGGCACTGTTTTCATCGCATTCCGAGCACTTTTAAAATTGAGCAAAATTTGATCCCCTGATCATATATAGAGCCACCAAAGGTCCACATTTGCTGCCAAAGTTCATTTCAGATAAGTTGGTGTTACAAGAAATCACCTACCAGATTGTTGTGCACAGGGTTGGTGCAACACTACACAGAGATAAGAAGGCTATCTTTCCTCCTCTCTTGCTATGGGTTAGGTCATACTCATTTGAAGACATCAAGGAAACCTAGGTTGAAGTAGACATATTGACATCTTTCCACTTTGGAAATGAAATATTCTAGAGGCATTATCCTCTGGACATGGTCAAAGAGCATCACATCAACAACATGTGAGAATATAAAACCGACATTTGGGAAGAAGAGGAAATCCACTGCCACATGTGGACATGCCACAATGTCATAGTTAAAAGAAGGGGAAATCCATTGGGTAGAATATCAGATGAACAATGAGTCCAGGAATCCCAGAAGAAGGCTAAAGAAGAAGCGACAACAAAAACAACCACAATGACAACAATAACCTTTGAATCGGTAGCAACAAAAGAAGAGAGAAAAAGGAAAGAAACAAAAGTTGTTGAAGCAAAGGAAAACAAGAGAAGGAAAGAAGAGGAATATGAGCAAAAGAAACAGAAAGAGGCCGAAGAAGTGACGACAACCAAGTTAGGTGCAAAACAACAAAAGAAAAAGGATAAATTAAAAAAGAAACGAGAAGATGAAGTTGAGAGAAATAAAAAATAAGAAGAAACAATAGCTAAGACAACAACTGAAGTGAAAGGAGAATCATATGATGAAGAAACAACAAAAGCAACCGTAGAAAAGAGGGAATTCAAAGAGGAAGTGGCAAAGGCAACAATGGAAGAAAAAAGAAAGAAAGATGAAGAAGCAATAAACAACGACACTTCCCTCATGGACATGGAAATTTCGGGACCATCGACTGAAGCCCCATTCACGGGTGTATACTTTCCATTGGGTGAAATCAGACTAGGACTATTCATGCTCTCCAAGGATCACAAGGTTGAAAATATGAACACTTTTAGGTTCGATAAATATTTCAGAAGGACAGTGCAATAGTAGACCAGGAAGATCCCAGTTACTGGGAATGCTCCTCTATCAGTGGTTACCGAAACCACTGTGACATATAATTTTAGGAAGGACCCACTTTCAATCACATCATCTAGCATCTGACCTTCACACTAGCATCAGAGCAGAACTTTAAGGACTTGGTCCAGGAGAACCAAGAAAAATATGACAAGATTAAGGATATAGAAGAAGAACTTGGGCACAACAAAAAGGACAAGGAAAGCATTAAAGAGTTCATACTATGCACCAAGAAAGTGATAATAGAGCTTCATGAGATGGTGGCAGATATGTATGCGTATATGCAAGTTTTCCAACAATTATCATCACAAATTATGGCACATGATAGCATATCACAATCTATGAATGTGGAATTCACCGCCATTAGAGAAGGTCTCAAAGAGATGCAACGGTGGATCGTTAAAAAACCAGATGCCCCATCGTAGCTACCTTGCATATCAAAATGGGAGAGAGAGATTGACTATGATGCTCTCAATAACTTCTAGCAATCCAGGGAGAAGGTGGAAAAAGACCTAAATAATTCACTTATGATTTGCGCTCAACTTACCAAGGCGACACACATAGTAGCACACAAAGGAAACCTACCCTAAATGGAAGAACCCAATAAGAGGAAATCCAATGAGTAGAGTTTTGAACTTGAAGCATAGGAAAACAAATGCCAGGGATGTGACTAGGGTGACACTGTACCTTATGGAGGATCATCTCGTGAATCCAACCAAGAAGCAAAACATTATCCAAGTCTTCATGGTCAACTTGAGGAGAGACATGAATACCCTCTCACAGAATTCAACTACTCACGAGGCTGCCCTGGAGTTTCTATTATTTCACAGAGTTTTCTCCATTTTAGGATAGCATGAAGTATGGGAAGCCTACTTGAGAGACAAAGACAAATGAAGGGGACATAATAATCAATTCTAATTTACTCACAACCACCTTCTATTTTGTCTTTTGTCACCTATACTCAATTTTGTACTTATCAGAACACTTTTCAAAATAGTTGAAAGGGGAAGATGAAGAGACATGTAACTGTTTCTTGTAGAATTCAAGAAACCCCTATAGGCAATTATCTAAAACAATATAAGTAAAGGAAGAGACCCATTTTAATGGGGCTCTTCAACCATTGTAAATTTTGGGAACTATTTTTTGAAATAATATTGAAAATCCCTCAAGGAAAATTTTGCTGGAGAGAAATGTTGTTTGCTAATAGTGAGTTTGCTTCGAATTACTTCAAGTAATATATTATGATGTCTGTAAATGTTGTAAGAATGTTGTTTCACTTATATAATTTTCTGATGTGAACAAAAATTTCCTAGAGTGTTGTCTTTTATCTCTTGTTTATGATCCTGAGATGATGACAAATTTATGTATTTTCATAGGTTAGACTTATTTGGTTGTGTTTTATATGCACATGTTATTTAAACTTGTTTCTTTTTAACAACTATATGAAAGGATTTATCACAAGGATTACTGCCATTTCTAGTTGCTTATTATTTACTTTAATTGCTCCTTGCTAGGATAGGATAGGGTAGATTAGATTTTATTTTTGCAAGTAGTTAGTTTGCATTTACATCCCCCTTGCATTCAAAACCAATCATTCATCCCCCCAACTCAATAATGGTAGCCGAGCTAGAATCTAGATGGGTCTCCTAACCCAAACAATGCGTAGTCTAATTGGGATTGTGTACTAGGGAGTACCCCTATTTGTTGAAGGGCATTTTGCTCATGAAAACACATATAAAGGAAACTACAAAATGAGTATAACTCTAGCAATACCAATGGTAATAGGAGCAATGCAAGAAGGAATTCACACCTAATATCCCATATATAAGGAGAGCATCTTGAGATGGAATATACAAACCATCTATATATGAATCCTATTCTAGCAAGTCATATACAATTGATGACATCTTGAGCAACCTAGAATCTTATCCTAGTAGGCATATGAGGAAGAGGCATCTCAAAGATATCTTGTAGGGAGAATCCTAGAAATAAAAACCACCTACATTTGATGGTGAGGTTAAATCTAGACAAGAAGCTAAGGTTTGGCTTGTTGGGATGATAAAATATTTTCATGACTATTTTGGAAATATGAAGGCTCAAGATGTCATATTCAAGTTAAAATGGTAGATATTTCATTTGGTGGGAACACCTCTAGAAAGTAAAGAAGATCAATCAAAGGGAGGTTGTCTCAAATAAATCCAAGAAATATTTTTAGCAAAAACACCTCCTTGGTCATTATTATTAGAGTAAAATGCAAGAATTTCATGAGTTTAAATTGGGCCATATGACCATGGATGAGTATGTAAACAAATTCTTGGAGATGTTTAGGTATGAAAAATATATCATAGATGAGAAGGTGAACATATATCACTTTTAATTATGTTGACTATCTCAATCTTATAGAGACTTGATTAAATTTGATGAAACTAGAAAACTTGATGAGGCAATTAAAAAAGGCTAACTACTATTATGACTAGAACAAAGGAAATAAAGTTTACAAACACATGGAAGGACCAGAAAATAGAGAATTATGACCAACAAAAGAAAGGATTGAAGCCTCCTCACTTTAGAAACTAACTAGTCACTTTGCAATAAAATCAATAGGCCCAAAGTGGGAATACTCCATCAAATGTTTTGGAAAGAGGCCAAGGCAACCAATTCAATGTTGAGGTTGTGAAGGAGACCACTTATACATGAATTTCCCTCACAATAAGGAGAAAATTGTGACCATTCACAAAATCCAAGAGGCCTCTATTGTGAAAGATGTAGGGTGAACCATTCCTTAAATTTATATCACATTGGAATGCTATCAAGTAGATCCCCGATTAAAGGTAGTTGATGTGGAAGATAATATTGCAAGGAAATCTATATCCATTTTAATTGATCCAATATCTAGCCACAATTTATTTCTCCTAATTTTTTTNCCTTAAATTTATATCACATTGGAATGCTATCAAGTAGATCCCCGATTAAAGGTAGTTGATGTGGAAGATAATATTGCAAGGAAATCTATATCCATTTTAATTGATCCAATATCTAGCCACAATTTATTTCTCCTAATTTTTTTTAGATTTGTGCTCCTAAGAAATGAAAACATATCAAGCCATAGCTAGTTGAGGTATCCATTCAAACCAAGAGAATGATTAGTGAAATGATGGAGAGTTGTCTATTGGAATTGAATGGACTCTTTTCATAGACAAACTTGCATATTTTACCACTTGGTTCTTACAGTGTCCTCATTGGAATGAACTAGTTGGAAAAACACCAAGTTAAACTTAATTATTATAGGAAGACTTTTGATTGTATTGATGAAGGTGGAAACTAAAGGACAACAAGAGGCTGTCCAAGATAAATATCTACTAGTAATATTTAAACTATGTAGTTGAAGAAGTTTTTTAGAAAATAATTCTAATTATTAGCACCTTATGTATTATAATCAATTGAAGAAAAAATTCCAAAACTTGAATATTTTCTTGTATTACAAGAGTTAAACAAGATGTTTTCAAATGAAGTGTCAAGACTTCCTCCAAACATGGACATTGATTTTTCAATCAATATTGTACCTAGAGTTGGTCTAATGTCCAATATTTATTATAGGATGAGTACCTCATAACTAATGGAGAAGGAAATGAAATTACAAGATATGTTGGATAAAAAGGATACATTTCACCAAGTGAGTCCCCATGGGGAGCACCCATCTTGTTTATGAAAACTAAAGATGAAATTCTTAGGCTGTGTATTAACTATAAATAGTTGGATAAAATAAAAATGAAGAACAAGGATCCATTTCGTCAAATTAATGATTTATTTGACCAAATGAGAGGGAAAAATGCATTCTAAAAAAATGATTTAAAGTTGGGATCTCACCAAGTTAGAATTAAGGAAGAAGACATCAACAAGACAATCTTTAGAACAAGGTAGGTGCATTATGAATCAATATTCGTGCCATGTTGTCTCATAAATGTGTCAACCGTGTTCATGTTCTTCAAGAACATTGTCATCAATAAATACTTGACAATTTTGTATTTATTTTCCTTGAATCTTGATGATAAACTAATTTATTCTAAATCTAAAGAAGAGCATGAGAATGATTTTGGAATGTTTTTTCAAGTGTTAACATGAGACAAGTTGTATGAAGAACTAAAACAATGTGACTTATATCATAAATATATTTAGTATTTGGTTCACATTGTGTTAGAAGAAGGAATATTAGTGGATATAGAAAATATCAAGACCGTAATGAATTGGCCCACACCAAGAAATGTGACAAAAGTGAAATCAATGGGCGTTGTTGGTTACTATTGAAGGTTTATAAACATATTTTCTAGAATTTCCTATCCCATCACTTCATTCCATAAGATAGGAAAGAAGTTTTAACAATCACAAGAATGTGAGGAAAGATTTAAGTAGTCCAAAAATCTTCTCACTAATGTTCCAATTCTAAAAATCATGATCTCAAATAAAGATATTTTCATGTGCATGGATGCTTTCACTAAAGCATATGACATGGTTCTCATATAGGATAACCATGTAATGTACTATGGGTCATAAAAATTGAAAAAATATGAGAAAAACTATGTTACTCATGACTTTAAACTTGTTGTATTGCATGCATTGAAGATGTTGAAACACTAATTGATGGGAAAATTGTTCATGCTACAGATAGATCGCAATGGTATGAAGTACTCAATTGACCAACTAAACTTAAACACTAGGTTAGTGTTGTTCCTGCAACAACTCCCATTGAATTTCCCTATTGGAAATTAAATGGGTCCCCCTACTCAATTTTTCAGTAACTATGAAAGAGAATGGTAGTTCCTCAGGTCTAATGGTTTTGTTGATGATTACTAGAAGGGGAAAGTTTTAGTCACTTTGAATTGCATTATTTGATATTGGTTGGTTGCATGACAATGGTTTTTTAGTTGACATTTTCCAGCCTTGTTTCCTTTCGGATGATTTTTTATTGAAATTGGTTTGTTTTATTTGAATATTACACACATTGCAAACTTGCACCTAACTCGCTCGCGAACTTTTCCCTTTGCGGGATTGCACAATTATAAGTAACATTGCTCAAAAGTCCTTTGCAACCCGTATCCCACAAGCTTTGCAGAATAGTCCTCCTAGGTTTTTCTTATCTAGATAATATTTGGTAGTATTTCATATTTATCTGCAACCCACAAGCTTTGTGGGATACTCCTCATAGGTGTTTTGCGTCGGGATGATTTTTGAGGATATTTCATATCTTCCCACAACCCGCAATCCAAAAAATTATAGGGGTCACTTTGTATGCAATAATGAGTAACTTTATTTAAATTGAGACTTGCACCCGCAAGCCTTTTGAACTTAACCGTAACAACCTTTACTTGTTGAGGGTGCATGGTGATGTGGTAGTTTAATATTTCTGCGAGACTTTATACTGCAAGCTATGTAGGATAATCCTTGTGGTCTTTTCCTATTGGGATGGTATGATAACATTCCTAAATCCTTCCCGCATCCTACAACTCACAAGCCGAGCAGGACTATCCTCGCGGGTTTTTATTATTGCATTGGTAAATAAACTTGCGATATTTGCCCGCAGCTTGTGCCCCACAAGCTTAATATTTTTTTTCCGCAAGCTATCTTATTAAGTTTTGATCCCTTTCTTGCAAGTTTATTTTCTCATAATTTTGTGTTCCCCATAGAAATTTTCCTGCAAACTTACTCTTTCGCAAATATTTTCGCCCACAAGTCTATTATCTGTAAAATAGAGTGTTTGCATTTCCATCATGTGACAGAACTTGAAGTTAATGCATTAATGGTTTCACAGTAAGACATGAAAGTGCCAAATCTATACTTGATTGATTTCACTATAAGCAATTATTACTCTAGTCAGATAGTTTAATATGTATTAATGCAACTCATGACTTAGATTATTTTGAGATTGTTCACTTAAAATATTGGTATGCCAAAGAGAGATTAATCGATCCGTGAACTGTGTTTTCTGTGCATTTTGTATAAGTTGTCAAACCCTCACTTCAATGTAAATTTTACAATTTCTAGGAATCAAAGATGTCGAGAGCTCAAGGATACTGAGGAATATTGATGCCTCCTATTGCCCCAACTCAAGTGGATAGGTTAGATACCCTCATTGTATAATACACTAACCATTTAAATGGGATTTAAGGATGCCCCACATTCTCTCTCTCCCTATATATATAGAATGTTCAACAATGAATACTTTCCAAAAGATGATCCTGACATAGTTGTATACAAAAAAATCAAGAGGCGTTGTCTATATGCCATCGTTGTCGAGCCTGCAATTATGCCATATAATGAGGCAACCCGATGAGCGTATGCACACTTATATACAAATACCGACATGATTGTCAATAGAGTAGGGAATCCAATAGGCTCATTGATAACAAACAATATCCACTAGATGTATCGATTGCCAGTGCTGCATATTTTTCTCAACAAGCCATTCATGGATGCCTTTACTAAGCAGAATCCTAGGATGGTAGAAATCGTTCAAGAATGGTGGGAAGAAGACAAGCCCTTTTTACTAAACTCAATAGGGTATATAACACTTAGTATTTCAGGCCGCCATATCAACTCCTGATAGTCATGATCCGTAGACTCTATGGGGAGGAAACCAATGTCCACTTCAAGCTTGAATGTCCACCTCCCATACACAATGTAGCGAAAGCAGGGAAAATTTTCAATTAGGTCCAGATCCTGTTGTACAATGTCTTCTTGAATGTTCAAGAAGCACACACAAATAAGAAAACATGTTAGTATATGTTTTCCTTTCTAATAGATGCAATTTTTGCTTCTATCCCCTTTCCTGAGATGAATTGGAATTGGAACCCCAATTTACCTCCCATACATGTATATTGCTCAGAGATAAGGGAAAACAACTTCAAGGGGTATTTTAATGAAATTTATTATTGCTTCATAGCCCCATTATTTCAGATCATTTTTGGTCGATCCCTTTATAGGTTATCATCAAAAGCCCTTGAAACTGTAAGGTAAATTGGAGACTAGTATATGGAGAGACATTATACATATATCAAGATTTTTGGTTTCTTTTCCCCACCCCACCTACTACCTAGATATGTCCTAGATAGACTCTTAGGTAGGGAAATAACATATCAAATAGTGGAGGCATGTATTACTGCATCTCTATCTGTAGGTAATAAAATAATTTGGCCCAATTTCCCTATCAAATTAGAAACGTTCTCTTTTCTCAATGTCCCACATGCAAAGAAAGAAGTTGTTTCCTTGAAGGAGTTAATATTATGTACATGAGCAACAAAAGGCCAAGATCCTAGAGGGGTAATATTGAATCACTTCAAAACCTTAAATATGGTACTCCCTTTCCAGCATGGACATAATGAAGAAGAAGTCCTCTTCCAAGGGGTTACATTTTTTTAGGAAGTACTAGATCGCATACAAGGTACACAACAAATTGACATATTCCTAGTTGAATAAGAGACAAACAAGGTCTTGTTCCAAGAGAAAAGACATAAACTAATAGCTAGTACTCAAGAACAATTAGAGGATAACAAAAGAGCTCAACAACAAAAAGACGAGGAAGGAATCAAGAAAGCTACAGAGCTAGAGGAGAAGCTGAAAAGGGAAGATAAACAAAGAGAAATAGAAAATAAAAGGAAGGAAGAAGAGGCGAAACTCAAAGCAGAAGAAAAACAAAGAAGGGCCGAATAAGCATCCCTCAAAGCTACAGAGGAGGCCAAACAAAAAGTAGAGAAAGAGAACAAAAAGAGGAAAGAAGAAGAAGCCAACAACAAGGCTACTATAGAAAAAAGGAAAACATAAGAAGAGAAGAAAAAGAAAAGAGAGGAGGCAAATCACAAAGTTGTTGAAGATGAAAGATAAAGAAAGGAAGAAGAGGATAAGAAGAAATGACATGCTAAGAAAAAAGGGAAAGCAGATGAAGAAGTTGAGGCTGAGAATATCATATTGAGGAAGCTAGAAGAAGACAATGGTAAAAGCTCCAATCCCAAGTCAACTAAGGTGATGTCATTACTTAGTTCTCCCATAAACCGTGGGACCCCAATCAATACACAATCACATGAGTTTTTGTACTCCTCTTTGTAATTAATTGAATTTGATGATGGTGTAATACCACCAGGGGAATATTATTACAGTAATGCAAAAAAGGGAATCGCCAAGAGGGCCACCAAGAGACAAAGAACAAAACAAACCCACAATTAGGAAACACCGAGAAGATCTATTGAATGGAACCTGACTAAATTTGATCTCCAGAAAGAGGCATATGAGACAACATCTACATTAAGTTCGTTTTCTAGGGCCAATATTGTAACTGTAAATGAGTTGAATAATCTATTGGAGACCTATAAAGTCAGAGTGGAAACCCTAGAGCAACATATGCAACAATAGAATATTCAATTGGAAAATGAGTTCAGGATCTTGACAGACCAGAAATATTAGCTTCATAAAGATGGAATAGAAAATATTAAACAAGTACATGTTCAGGAAATAGAGAAGTTGAAAACAAAAAAGAAAGAAGAAACCAATGTCTTTGAACAATAGAAGCACAACCTCTCAGAACTAGAAGATGAAATAAGGAGACTGGAAACATAGTTGAAACAGAGCAACGAGGTAACCAATTCCCTCGAGGTTTTGAAAGAAGAAGCTATAGAGGTGAATGAACAGTTGAGGGAAATCCTAGAAAAACTTTTTCATTGAGCTGAATGACATCCAAGATTATCAAGAAGATGTTATTAGATTATCCAATTAATTAGTTGAGCTTAAAGGCCAATATGATGACATAGAACATGCATTTGATAGAATAATGTACTTGCAAGGTTTACACACAGATACCCTTGCAAATATTTTAAGGTTCATTATAAAAGAATAGGGGGAGACTCAAATTTTGCTAAACAGTTGGAAAAACTCCTACTAAGAATGTTAAGAACCAAATATCAATATAGCATAGAAAAACCTCAGAAAAAGTACTCAATGCATCGAAAAAGAGATAATTTCAGATAATAAGCCTCTTCGAGGGGGAAACCTCCTTTTACCCCACTTAAATGTTCAAGTACAAGATGATTCAAAATGAAAATGTCTCCTTGGTATATATAGGAGACTAGGAGGTATAATTACAACT
>SNQJ01S0002479.1:300273-320344 GCA_010110895.2 Picea sitchensis
GGGCAACCTCCTTTTACCCCACTTAAATGTTCAAGTACAAGATGTTTCAAAATGAAAATGTCTCCTTGGTATATATAGGAGACTAAGAGGTATAATTACAACTAATGGCCTAAAGCCGACATAAATAAAATAACATTACTAATCTAATATGCCCCAATTAAGGGTTAATGAGCAAGCCGACATAAATAAAATAACATTACTAATCTAATATGCCCCAAGTAAGGGTTAATGAGCCAATATTAGGGCTTAACAAAGAAATGAAAGAAACCATAAGAAACACCAACAAGTCTTATGTAAGGATGTAGAACTCTACTGATGAGTTGCTAGAACTTTTTAAAATGCCATTCAAGGAGGAACTGGTTTAGGAAGGATCTAAAGAATTAAGGTTGGCAAAGGTGGAGGAGGGTAGAGATAATAGCAAACAAGCAATTGAACAATTCACTGAAGTAAAAAAATAAGTATTAATTGAACAACTCACTGAAGTCAACAAAGAAGTCTTAATCCAACACTTAACCCAATCCATCAAATGTGCTTCAACAATAGATGAATTTGTAAAGAGGATTCATAGGGATTTGAAGAGAGAAGTTGTTGACCGAGTGTATGATGGAGAGGTAAAGTTGGAGAAAATGAAGCTAGATAGACTAGGAGAAATAACCCAAGCATATGACTCCTGGGTCACTTATGTAGAAGGCTTGACTTCAAAGAAGAATTAGTAATTCTGTATTTTGTATGTTTTTTCTACAAAATGGAATTCAAATTGTATAGAGAACAAGGGTATTAGAAACAATAAGATATAATTGTCATCTTGATAATTACATAATGTAAAGCGACTCTCTTCTCCTATAAAAGAGAGATCCATAGGATAAATAAGGACTTTTTCCCATTGTAGCATTAGATGGTACTATTATCTCTGATTAAATAAAGAGTAGAAGGCATTTTTGGCAACCATGGATGTTTTCAAATGTTTATGAGACTATTCTACATATGCATTTGTTGTATAAGTTTTCTTAGTAATATATCACATGAACTATTTCTATGCTTATTATTTGAGATGTTTATACGTTTATGGTTTCTAATAAATGCAGTGATAATGTTGCAGGTGTAATCTACAACTATTTGTGATTTATATGTGGCTTTATTGTTTTAACATATTATTGATTTTCATAAACTATTTAAAATCAATAATACAATTTTATATTATGTAAGATAGCTCCTGGTCAAGATAGGTTAGAATTAAATTAAAATAGATAGTTTTACTTTTGTTTTTAGTAATTAAATTTAGTTTTAGCAAGAATTTTCTACAAAACAATTTGTCCTCATTTTTGTCAAGCTAAATTAATTTAAAATCTCATCTCTAACAAAGGTTAATAGTTTATGAAAACCATTAAAATTGAAAGTTGAGGAATTATAAATAATTATATAATATTTTAAAAATAAATTAATAAATATATTTGTAAAGAAAACATATTTAAAAAAACATATAAACCATATGAAAATAAAAATTTCTTATGCATATGGATGGGTGGATTGGATGGATGAAGAGGGATTAAATTTTGACAAAACAAATTTTGTTATTTGAAATTTCATCATTTTAATCCTCTAGATATTTAGACCTTTCATATGGTTTGAGTTAAGGGAATGGACTATCATTATGGTTTCCATATTTTTGTAAGTCATTTCCTTTCCTCGTTTCTTTGAAGTGTTCAACTTTATTTTAAAATTAAGATATATTTTTTTAAATATTTATTAATGTTACATTTTACTTATCATGCTACATTGGAAATCATTTTTGCACATCTTTATTAAATTGATAACTTCTAACATTATTCTCAAACTAATCTCGACAATCTAACTTGTAACTTTTAATATTCTAACTATATTTTTAATAAGGGATTTTATGGAACATACTTTTAAAAAAATTAAGATATTTTTTTGGAAATATTTATTAGTGTTATATTTTACTTATCATTCTACATTGAAATTCATTTTTGCACATTTTTATTAGTTTTCTCTCTTTGAGATGAGGGACTATTAGTAATCAATTTTCTCTTTTCTTATTAACTTGGTACAAAAATCAACGAGTTCTCATTTTTTTAATCAAAGTTTTTGAAAATTCATATGAGTTTTCATTGTTTTAATCCAAGTTTTGATTTCGACCTCTTATTTGGCCTCTTCCCGAGGCACATGCAAGGATATCTTAAGTTTATCTTGCTTTAAAGAATACATTTGCATACAAAATTTCTCAAATGAAGTAATGCTAGAAATGATTCTAGCATTACTTCTTCACACTAAATGTTTGTTGTTCGGTGCAATTCATAATCCATAGCCATTTGATATTGAGATCTCTACCACTGCCACCTATCCACCACCATGCAAACCACTAGCCTAGTCTGCAAACGTGTTGGTTCTTTTCATTTCTAGTCCTTTGCAATCTCATCGAAAGAGTCACCAACAAAGGCACCTCATAGGCTAGATAATTCACTGCACTTGTCAATGACTTAGTTTCACAACCAAGAGCAGTCTCAGGATCCACTGTTGTAATATTTGCACGACCTGCAGTCATGATCTTCACTAACTCACTGTTCATCTATCCTTTCACATCTTCACTAGTAATAGCTGCTACTCGGTAAGCAATAGGGAGCATGCTTTTAGACTTAGATTGGCCACTAACACTTTTTCCCTAGTGAATATCACAGATTCCTTTGCCTTATTAGTAGGTTTTGTTTTCTTCTCCAAAAATGATGTGAAAAAATACAGACCATGGTTCTTCAATAGGTCTCCTTGTTGCAACCATGGAAATTACAAGAAAAATAAGTTTTTTTTATTGTGAATTCATTTCATAAAACTTAAAAAAACAAATTTATTTAAAAGCACTAGAAAAATATTTCAAAGGCTTACTACAATTGACAAGGTTTCAATTCTAGATTCTATAGCTATATAATGCTTTATAGCATGTGGTAGCACCTTAAGGTTGTGAGGGCCTTAGGAAAATATTGTGATATTAACACTAAAAGATTTTGTAGAATAGTTGGATTGTGATATTAACAATGGTCTGCCTGACTTAGAAATCGATAACACCCACTTTCCTGATTGTTTTCCCAAAGAAAATTTTCTCCAACTTATACAAAATAAGGTGATTTACAAAAACTGTTCCTGTCCAAAAGACACAAAACAGATAGAGGGCAGCCAATGACTACTAGAACAAACAAAAAATTCCGCTCACTGCGGAGCTGATTTCTCAACAACAGAAAAACTATTACAACTGAAATTCAGAGGGAAATGATGCTGTCAGGAATGAAGAAAAAAAACAGCAAGTTTCGGACCATCTACAATCTTACCGAGCCCTTCAACAAACTCAGTTTTTAAAACTCAGTTTTCAAATATATTTAGATGGGAATGCAAGCTTTCTTTCCAATTTTCCCAGTGATAGATAGACAACCTGCCTTTTGGCTCCTTTAAAGCCCTCTTTGACAGGGCATCCGCCTCTTTATTAAGCTCCCGGTGACTATGCTGAAAATTGAGATCCTTAAATTGATGTGAGAGATTCTTAATCTTTGATTTCCAGCCATCTAAATTCACCACCTGTAAAACGCTCTTGTTATTCATCCAATCGATAATGACTTTTGAGTCCCCCAAGATTTGGATTTTGTCTATTGCCCAGAAAGAAGCCAAAGTTAAAGTCGCCTACAAGCCCAAGAGCTCCGCCTTGGTATTTGTACCCATGCCACAATTTAGGTACTTTCCTGATTGTTACCCTATCTTACACTTCATTATTAATTTTCCAAAAACATGGGTTTGAACTTTGGACACTAAGGCAAGCGATAGTTACTTTTACGTGATAAACTCTAGTCATATTAGAATGAGGTTTTGTTATTGTTGGAAATTTGACTTCTGATTTACTATTTCCAAAACAGATGCGCCAATGATATTTTCATTCAAATGTTTGAGGTGAAGAGTTTGATGTTTAAGATGCGTCCACGCATTACCTTCATGGATTTCACATGTCCACCCATGAATACAAGTGTTGATCTCACCGGCAATTCACACCAATAATTCGAAGAGTAAACACAAACGCAATATTTATCTTTATTTTATATAAACAAATAAATTTAACAGGATTATGAGTGTTGCCAGGTCTATTATATTTATTTTAGGTCTTTTCTTGTGTCTATGTTATACACTTCTCAAAAATATATAAAGTTGTCAGTAAGTACAAAAAGTAGAACAAGATTTTTTAAAATTAGTCTTATCTTTTTTAAATAAAATAAACAAAGTTATTTGTATTTAAAAATAAAAACAGAACCACTTGCGTGCCATGCTTCTCTACACTTTGCGTCGTCTTCCTACCATTTCTTTTATTATATATACCAGATCTTAACTTGCAATAATACTCTTGTTCCTAGATCACAATATCTAATAAATAAACATCTCTTAAATGAACTACTTTTGGTTTTTGACCATTAAACTTCTTTTAATGTCTTTTTAGGACTTACACTGACATGATAAACTGTTCTTCTCCAAAGTTATTTGATAGATTTTTTTCCTTTTAATATATTAACACTCGAAAACATCGGACTCTGAAAAACAAATCAGACCTGAATTATATCATAACAAAGTCCTATAATTTGGAGTTGATTTTTTCATGAAAGCTTTGTAGTAATTTTGATTTTTTTCCCTTTATGTTATGGATATTTTAAAATTAATATTGAAATAGATATGCCATTTAAAAAAATAAAGTTAAATGCATTCCACGATAGAAAGTATATTTTAGCTTTTTGTAACCTCAATCTCAAGAAATATGAATGATGAGCTACAATAAATTGGCATTTACAAATTTTAAATTCATCAAATCTTAAAAAAATTTAAAATAGGTTTTGCCAAATGCTATAAACTGTTTTATTTGTAAGGGAGTTGAGCTCAACTAGCCCAAATTACATTTACTCCTCACTGAATATTTTATTTAAAAACCAAACTCATGGTTAACCTTTTATCAAAAGTTCAAGTTCATGGACATAGTGGGAGAGCAGATACAATATACACATGTTTACATTATAATTTCATTACATTAAGCGATTATTTCAGTTTCGTGATAACAAGGTTTCTGTTAGAATTGTAAATGCGAAAAACACAATTCACATATGATAATTAACAATCACACACATAAGAAACACAGAGATTTCATGTGGTTCACCCAAACGTTGGGCTACGTCCACCAAGCATAGGCATCAATTGTCTTATTATTTAGATCATGGAGATTACAACAGACTAGCAAGTCCTCACTCTGTCTATCACACTCAGTCTCTCATAGTCGTTTTTGCCTCTACGAGCTTACATGTATTGATATACATTTACAAGAAACTGATTATTAAATGCAATCCCTATCCATATTCTAACTTGGTCTATTTAATTGCAACCAACGTAGAATAATAGGATCCAAATCCATCCTTTTAGGAATTCGTTGTCACCAAATCCCAACAATCTCCACCTTGACAACAATTAACCTGATACCTTGCTCCTTCCTTTGTTCATCGCCTTTTCTGCAAGCCAAGAGAAACCAAGCACCACTGCAACTTCTCTAATAAAACTGGTTTCATGATCTTACCCGTGTGACTTGCACGAGTTTGGATTTCCTAAGGGGTCACTCCACCTCCAACATGTCTTCCACAACTATGTTGTGAGACATATTTAGTGATAGATCTCCTCCTATCCAAAACACCTGTAAAATATACATTACAAGTATCACAAAACATCTCAGTGTAACCATTATAGATGATATTTGTGCTTCTCAAACGCTGAAGCACCCATTTCACTGCAACACCTAAATCTGTCACGTATCTGACAACATCATTAGCATGTGAAACATCTGGTCTCAACCATTTCATCACATATAATAGACCTCCTACTGAACTTACACGAGACATAACCTTTTCTTCTTTATAGACAAGACCTATGCTTGAAGAAAACTTATAATGGAAAGAAAGAGAGATAAAAACTAGTTTTACAATGTTCATATTGAATTCCAACCACAACTTACCATTACCATCTCTGTATACTTCCATGCCCATAATTTGTTTTGCTGCTCCTTGATCCCTCATCTGAATTGTCCTGTCCACCTGAGTCATTTTATTATTGATTTTATCCATGCTTCATCTTGCAACGAGCATATCATCAACAAATAACATCAAGACTGTGAATGTACTATAAACTGTATAGTCATTCCTACCCTTTGAAAATTTTTGACTCACTACGAAGGATTCAAACCTCTTGTATATTTGCCTGGGTACCAATAGGCCATACAATGAATTATTTAACATGCAAACAAATTTACCATTGCGATCTTGAATCAACCCTTTTGGTTGTTTCATACATACTATATCTTTGTCAATGATGACCTTGAGAAGTAGGATCCCACACACAACATCCCTTTATACCACCATCATAACTTGCAAAGATATAAAACAAGCAGGAATTCAGAAACACAGATTTTAAGTCTGGAAATGATTTACCGTTTACTAGTACCTACAATTCTTTCTTGCTCTTATGACCTTGATGCTTTTGCCATAAACAAGAAGATACATCTTTCACTTCAGATGCTACTTCAATACTCCCTTCCAATGTATAAAGGTTATCAACTTTTGTTGCCTTCATCACTACTAAACTACCTTTCGACAATGTGAGTGCTCCACCTTGACCTGTATACTTATATCCACAAGAATCCAACACTCCCAATGAAATCAAATTTGATTTAAGCTTAGGTACATATCTAACATCCATTAATTCCCTAACAATACCATCGAACATCTTGAGTCTAATACTTCCAACCCCAACAGTTTTACAGGGAATACCATTTCCCCTAAACACTACACCCTCATCAACAGATTGGTAAGAAATGAACCAATTTCTATGTGAGCACATGTGGTGGGAGGCACCTGAATCTAACTGTCATTCTTCTTGATATTGTAAATTACTAGAAACAGATAAAACTTGATCAGTCGTACCTGAATTTGTTACAACCAAATTTGCTTCCTTCGTAGAGTTTTCCTCAGATTCCTTTCTCTTCCAACAATCTTTCTTGAGATGTCATGTTTTGCCACAATACCATAATTTTGCTTTACCCTTTCTGTGTCTTGACTTAGATCGAGAATAACTTCTCTCATTCTGCTCTTTAGTTCGACCTCTGATCAACATCGCCTTTGAAGTTGAGGTTTCTTTACTAGATTTTCATCCCATCTCCTCAGCCAACAAATCTCCCACAACAGAGTCATAATCTAAAACATCTGCTGAGATAAAGCTAATAGAGGTGACTAGATTATCCCAAGACTCAGGCAATGAACACAATAGTGTAATAGCCTTATCTTCATCTTTGAATTTAACTTCCATACTATTCAATTGAACTATAAGGGTATTAAAGGTATTTAAATGGTCAACAACTTTTGTACCTTCTTTCATCCGCAAACTGTACAACTGTCTCTTCAAGTAGATCATGCTCGTCAAGGACTTCGTCATATATAGACTTTCCAACTTGCTCCATAAGCTTGATGTTGTATCCTCTCCTACAATATTAAACATAACCTCATCCGCTAGACATAGACGAATGGTACTAAGAGATTTTGCATCCAGATCTTCCCATTCCCATTCATTCATGGCTATTGGTTTCTTTGACTTGCCTGCCAATGCTTTTTGCAACCCTTGTTGCACCAGTAAATCCCGCATCTTGAGCTTCCAGAGTTCAAAATTGCTTTTACTGCTGAACTTTTCAACTTCAAACTTCGAACTCTGCATCTTAGCCATTAGCACAAAATCTCCTAATGCCACTGCTTATAAAAACCCTTTTAAATGTAGAAGAATAACCGTATTAACCCAATTTTAAATATGGAAGAATAATAGTATTAACCCAAAAATATTTAATAAAAAGTTTAATTAAAAAATCCTTTTCCCAAACTCACCTTTTATTTAAAAAATAAAATTAACCTTTTTAATTCACTTTATACTATATTTCAAATATAATAATTTCTTTTATACCTTTTAAATACTATATTCCAAAATATAGTAAACCTTTTAAAGTAGCCTCCAATTGACTTACTTGTTCACTTTTAATTTTTTAAAAATAAAGTTCACGCTTCATACCTTAATTTTCTTTGAAAAAAATGCGAAATTAATTCTTCAAGGGAGATCGTGAATATTTAATTTAAAGGAAGTCGCCGCACCTCACGCTACCACTGGAGTGCGGTGAGTCTGCACCTAACGATACACTTGGAGTGCAACGATATTCAAAGATCTACGCATTGTTCTTCAACTCTCAACCACGAGGATTTCAGTAATTTTACATGAGCGTAAGTCCGGGTAATAAGACCTCACACCCTTCGAGAAGAGGGACTTGTGGCGATGTATAAATCGACGCATCTCACACAAATGCTACTGCTCCTCCGAAATTTGACGCCCTCTCCTCCAACCAGCTCTGATACCACTTGTTAGAATTGTAAATGTGGAAAACACAATTCACATATGATAATTAACAATCACACATATAAGAAGCACAAGGATTTCACGTGGTTCACCCAAACGTTGGGTTACATCCACCAAGCATAGGCATCGGTTGTCTTATTATTCAGATCATGGAGATTACAACAGACTAGCAAGTCCTCACTCTGTTTATCACATTCAGTCTCTTACAGTCGTTTTTGCCTCTACAGGCTTACATGCATTTATATACATTTACAAGACACTGATTATTAAATGCAATCCCTATCCATATTCTAACTTGGTCTATTTAGTTGCAACCAACAAAGAATAATAGGATCTAAATTCATCTTTTTAGAAATTTGTTGTCACCAAATTCCAACAGTTTCTATGCTCTAACCAATGTTCTGGAACAATTTGAGAATGTTTTCTATTGGATACACTTAAAAATAGAAGTTACATGCATACTTGTTGCATAATACATGCTCGATGTGCTGTTCGTAAGCGAACATGTTTTCATAATACGACATATGTGAGTTTTTTTTAGAACCTGCACATTTTGCAACTGCGTTCTTCTGCATAGTCTGCACTTATTGAATGAATCAGTTAGAGCATAACGAGGGATCAACACGATGTTGAAGACTCTGTCACTCATTGGACTAGCTTCAATAGGCATTGGAACCCAAAAACCTTATAAATGGTCATGTCATGCCAGTTTTGACAAATGTGGACCTTCAGATAGGTTGATATCAATATCTATTTTAATTCTATAACAACCTCCATGTATTTCACTCATTTTACATGGAAGCTCCCTATGCAGTTACATGGCATCCCTCTTGCCCTCAGAGCAGGGACGTGCTGCTTTGCAGTTCATCTTGTAAATTGATAATTTCTAACACCATTATCAAACTAATCTCAGCAATCTAACTTGTAACTTTTAATGTTCTAATTATATTTTTCATAAAGGATTTTATGGGACATGTTTTCAATGGTTCTTTTCCTATTTTATTTTTAAAATAATTATAATAAATAAATATATTAAATTAAATATATATAAATAATATATAAAAAATATTTTATTGTAGTGAAAACACTAAGATGCATTTTACAAGTTAGTATTAAAGAGATTATAAATTTCATCTTATATAAAATCACACAATTTAATTATTTTTTTTCGAAGAAAGAAAAATTTATATTCACAACCAAACATATAATATACACATTGATGTCCTAAATAGGACTGTCTATTAGCATCTCAATTATATATATATATATATATATATATATATATATATATATATATATATAATAATAATAATAATATAAAATAATAATAATCTATTTTTAGGGTCCGATGACAACACATCAAATTGGTGTATAGGACCCCCTTGTTTGTGGGACAAGGGGACCCCCTCATAGCGATTTGTTGGTAAAGTCTACGGTATACATACCCTACCCCTCTGGATTTGAACACGTGACCTCTTGGAAACACATGTTCTTAACCATTGAGCCCACTCAGTTGTATAATATATAAGAGTCCTACCAACTGGGACAAGGGACCCCCCTCCACCCAACGATTTGACTGGTAAAGTCTACGAAGGTATACATACCCTACCCCCCTCTGGATTTGAACCTGTGACCTCTTAAGAGGAAACACATGTTCTTAACCATTAGGCCCACTCAGACTGTATAATATATAAAGTCCTACCAACCACCATAATGAGTTCTATACTTTTATAACTGTTCAAATTACATTACAAATTCCTTATTTATTTTAGAAAATTTATCAAAAAATATCATTAAGAGTTATAAACTGAAATTTGTTTCTTAAAAAAAAGTTGTTGTCAATGAACTCTTACACAACAAAGGCCCCACCATTCAGGGTTAGCGCCTCTTTAGATAGTTTGTCATCCTCTCATTTAATTCTCTTAGGATATGTTTGGAAGAGGTCCATTCCAGCTTGTCCATGAAAGAATGAATTTGGCACATATAAGGCTGCACGCTGCCCACCTCGAGTTGAGCATTTCCATTTTCCCAATCTATCACTACTCTCGCATCTCCAAATACCTATACCTTCCTCAAATTTAACATTTCCACGTGAAAGAGAAAGACCCGTAATGCTACTAATTCTGCTTTAATGTTCAAGCCTAGACCTGAAGGGTATCAGATATGTAAATAATGAGAGTTGAAGATGTAGAGGACCACCCCAACACCACACTTGGGAGGGTATCCTTGGGAAGCCCTATCGAAGAAGCCCCACGAGACTCCTTCCACCAAGGAAGGCATAACTGGAATACAATTTTTTTTGAATTTTTTCTGTCTTGAATTCCTTTGTGAGCTTTCCAACTAACCCCGCTGATACTTCAAGAGGGATATGTATGTCCTGGAAAACTGATGAGTTCCTCGACCACCATAAGAAGTAAAAATAAAAGAAAGGAACGAAAAAAAAACTTTCATTTGCTATTTTTTCTTGCCATGATTTGAGCCATTCCTCTAGAACCCTGCTTGTATCAAGATTTCGAATTTTGAACTCCTTGGATATACCTTGCCAAATCTAATGCACAAAAGAACATGTCACAAAGAGGTTTTGGACCAATTATAAATCATATTTACATAAAGGGAATCAATTGGGACTAATCCACCCTCGCTTTAAACAATTGTCCCATGTCAGGATCTTATTCTCCATGGAAACCATAAATGAATTTTAGTTTTAAGGGGGGTATTTGATTTCTAGGTGTAATTCCACCACTAGGTTCTTTCACATGTAAATACATCCTCTGTCTGCATGAAATATCCTAATTTAGTTGCATTTGCTCCTGATTTCTCATTGCCTAACCAGAAGAACCTGCCCTCTTCATCCTTCCTCAGAGAGATGCAGTTAGGCTTGAGAAACTTAAGATATCCTTCCCATTCTTCTTCCTTTTCATCTCTGAGGTCTATAAGGTTTCCTAACTTCTATAAGCTTCTACCTACTTGATCAAAATCCCCTAGTGTTGTGTCCTTTAGGAAAAAGTTGCCACAATTGTGTAGATCTCCCAACAAATCTTCTAAGGGTTTATGAACATCCCCTGAATTAACCCATGGGTCCTCTCCTATTCTTATTTTCTAACCATCACCAACATTCCAGACCAGGTGAGAGCCTATCAAAGGAAAATCCTATACCACAGTATTCCATCCTATCGAGCTGTTTCACTCTCATTTTCTTGGAATTCTAATCCGTTCTAAAAACATCTTCCCTGGTAAGTATTTTGTGGCCATGACCCTTCCATAGAGAAGATTATTGTGGAATAATATCCACAAAATTTTGGTTGTCAAAGCTCGAATGAACTAGTAGATATTTTTGATTCCCCACCCCCCTATCTCCTTTGGCATAACCAACTTGGACCATTTAACCAACAATATTCCTCCCTTATCTTTATTTCTGGCCCATAGAAATTGAAAACAATTTTTTCGAATTTTTGTTAAAATGCCTTTGGGAATTTTTGCAATATCCAACCAATAAACATGTATACTACTAAGTACTGATTTCAACAGCGTAAGTCTTCCACCTCTTGAAAATTATCTATCTGCCCATAAATAAATTCCGGATTGGATTTTCCTTACCATCCATGCCCAGTCTTTGAAATGATATTCATTGGGATTTAAAACAAGCCCAAGGTACTTTATCCCCTCTTCAAAGACTTTCCCTTAGAAAGGTAGAATTCCAACTAAGTGTCCTGAGATTTCCTCTTGAAGACCATTCACAAGCATTGTGGATTTTTTCCTATTAGATCCAAAATCCCTTTTATAGACTTGAACTCTGAAGTTGTCCCTACACCAAAAATAATAACATCATCAACGAATAATAAATGGGAGAGAATTTCCGAGTTGGTAATTTTCAATACCTTTAGAAGGCCTTCTCTTAGAGTTTTTTTATTAGTAGACTTAGCCCTTTTGTTATGAGTAAGAATAGAAAGGGGGACAGAGGGAATCCTGTCGAATCCCTCTAGAGGCCTAGAAGAAACCCCAGGGGGACACATTTATGAGCACAATGAATGATGAAGATTCAATACACCTCATTATCCATTTACTACCTTGAGATCCATCCCCAACTAAATGAGGGATAACCTAACATAGGTCCAATTGACCTTGTCGAATTCTTTCAAGAGGTCGATTTTCAAAACAAAATAAGAAGATTTAGAGCTTTGATGGAGTGCAATGCTTCTTGGGTGATAGAGATTGCATCTTGTATTTGTCTTTTAAATAAAAATACATACGGCTCCTTGGAGACTATCTCAATAAAGATAGGTTTTAGATGGTTAGCGATTATTTTTGCTATTAGCTTGTAGATCAAATTGCAACATGCAATTGGGCGAAAATATTCAAAAGAAACAGGATCCCGATTCTTGGGAATGAGATCCAAGAAGGTAGTATTTAGAGACCCCAGGATTCTACTAGAACTATGAGACTCATGAACTACCTTAAGAAAATCCATCTTGATCAAGTCGTAGAAACTGAGATAAAATTCTACCGTGAGGCAATCCGAGCCCAATTTTTTGTATTTCTAGAAAGAAGATAGGGTGGAAAATATTTCCTTGTCGGAGATCTCCACCAGCAAGGAATCATTCATCTCATCCGAGATGGAACAAATAAAAAGAGAAATGACATTAAGGATTTTTGAAATGGGGCACTCCACAGGTTGCTTTAGTAAGTTAAAAAATAAACTTTTACCTACATTTACTATCTCTCCACTTGAGGACACCTTTCTCCCTTCCATATATTTTATCTCCTAGATGGATTTTGACATCCTACGATGTCTAGCATAATTGTGGAAAAACTTTGTGTTGTTGTCCCCTTCTCTGATCCAGATTGCCCTACTTTTTTGTCTCCAATCAGATTCTTCCCTTGCCAAAAACTCTTCTTCTTTCTTCATTAATGACTTGACTTCAATTTCTTCTTCCAGACAAAGATCCAACATCCCTTTCAATGGGAAAACACTTAGCTTTTCTTCCACATCTCTAATATCCACTACAAAATTTTTCTTATGAGCCTTGGCCCAAGATGAGGTGACTTTTTTGATAGTTTGAATATTTTTTGTGAATTGATGCATATAAGAAGATCCTTCCTCCTCAACCAGGGGACACTAATTGTCCTTTACCAATTTCATGTAATCCTCCTCCTTCAGCCAATATTTGTTAAACTTTAATGGAGATGGCTTCCCATCTCCTACATTGAATATTTCTAGGACTATGGACATATGATTGGATATCCCTCCGATTTCTACTCTAGATTTGAACCACCATGACTTGTTGAGGATATATTCTAAGATTAAGAAGAGATCGAGCCTTTTAGCGACCAAATCCCTTCCTTTTCTCCCATTTCTCCAAGTCTGTGATAGTTTCTTTGGTGCTAGGTCGATTAGCTGATGTTTTTCCATCTAGCATGAGAAATAATTTTCCTGTGGATCCTGACGAGTGTTTATCCCCCAAACTTCTTTCAATGAAGTAGTGGTGCAACTTGTTTGCATGCATGCAACTATGAATTTCATGCATGCAAAAGGCTATGAAGTAGGGACTATCTCCTTTTTGCATGCATGCAACTGTGAATTTCCGATTTCAGGGGTGGTGCATCCTTTGCATCAATGCTTGCTCCGTTTGATGAAAAAAGGACTGCAAGGAAAGGGGATGAAGATGAGATTTCTTTGGGAACCTACGTCTCGTATGGATCTGGGATTGAGGTCGGCCTCAAGTTTTGCCCAACTGCCAAGATGGAGGCCATGAATGGACTAGGATTCAAAGCCTTGGGATTACCGTTGGATGGGTGATCCAATCAGAGTATAAATTTGACGGACACTCCTACTCGTCAAGTAAAATTTTTATGATCGGTTTGTTTTTAAAATTTATCTTCACGTGACACTTTATATTTATTTTTTCCCATCATTTAAATAATATGTATTATATGTGTTTTTTTTTATAAATTTTGTCATAAATACAAGAGCAACTTTTGTTGTGAACAAAAAGACAACTTGTGCATAACATAACTTTATAATGGCTCCATATATTATTGAATCCATAATAAAATAAACCTAACTGCACATAATAAAATATATTGAACTAATTTATGAAATCCTAAAACATGGATGGTAATTTATTGGTAAAATGAGCATCTTTAGAAGTTGCCCATAAAATGGAGATGTATTTACTTATATTGATTTTCAATGCACATGCCTAACCTTTTCAACACTGGTGCTAAATTCTAATCTTCTCTTCAACCTTTTGGGATAATTAACAACCAATATAAATGAATATTTAAGGACCTATTGTGCTTTTCAATGCACATGCTGGACTGTTTTGTTGTCAATCTTCTCTTCAACTTTTTTTTAAATAGCCATGGTAAGCTTTGAAGACATGAACTGGATTAATTCAAGTTAACCAAAACAAATACTTTTAATTTCATGGAGATTTACATACATAACCATTCCATTTAGATTGATAATTAAACTCATACCGAGGAAGCATTAAAATAAATGAGAATATAAATTAGATAGCACTGCAGTAGACTGTAGTGTACGATTTTTTGCATATATATAAAATAATATCTAGTATTTAACCAAACACATTTTCATATCGCTGAAACCATATAGCTGAAACCAATCTTACCTCTTTGGATAGTTACATGCAAGTTTTGGGTAGTGTCGATCTTGATCTTTTCTTCCCTCTGGAGTCTCAACCTTCCAATTTCCAAAGAATCCCCTTGACTTGTAAGTTGTGAGCATGCAACCTTGCAAGTGTTGCTCACCTTGTACTATAATATTTGTGATTTATGCAGCTATACTATGCATGACCTTTGCTATATTATTTATAGTTTGTGTTATGTATGCTTTACACAAAACTCAACATTCAAATTTAGAAAATTGTTATTATATTATATTATATATTATAATATATATTGTTATTATATTAAATTATATTATATAATATTATATTATAATATATATTGTTATTATATAATATATTATTATTGTAATATATATTGTGAATAGTGATTATATATATATATATATTTCAAAAATTAAGTGAAAGTGGCGTGTAAATTTAAAAATTGTCAGTATTTGAGGATTAAAAATGGAAAAAACCTGTAAATACCCGTCAAATTTAACCACTGGATCCAATGCCTCCTCCCGGAAATGTGACTCCTCGCCTTCCATTAATACTCTGTCCTGCATAGTGGATGACGACCTATACTACTCTGTAGATCTATCCACCTGACTTCTACTAAGAAAGAGTTCCCGTGCTCCTCGAGCCTGGTCGGATTGAACCATTAGAATCCTTAAACTGCAAAAAGAAACACTCAGAGCCTATGCCTTGATGGCATGGTTTGAAACCCTCAATGTCGAACTCCTATAAAACTATTGCCTTTGATTGTCACTCAATTTTAAATTATGTCTACCTATCTATCTATTTATATGTATCACACCAACATATCTCTATCTTAACTTGAATCTTTTAAGCATAAATATATTTACATTTCAATTTTTTTTTAATTACATGGATGCTTAATGGATCCATAGTTAAAATGGATATTATAGTCCATGTTAAAGTGGTTGTAAGGTTAATCCCATTTGATTGAATATAATTTTTTGTAATATTTCTTACAAATTGAAAATAAAGTAATAATAAATTTATTGTGGGCTAAATAATAATTGTTCACAAATATTTATATATAAAAATAACACTATAATAATAAAATCATATCAACAATTGGAAAAAAATGAATACAATGCAATTTTATTAAAAGACATATGTAGCAGAATGCATATTAAAATTTCGTCATACACTTATCTAGGAATCGAAATTCATCACAAGATTAATTGGAATTATAACATTGATAAAATGATGAATGGAGGGTGGAAAGCTTATTACAGACTTGAAAACAATTGTAAATCAACGAACCTATGGCTATAGGATAAGAGGAAGCTCATCTTTGAGACTGTCATCATTCATGTTATCTTATATGGTTGTAAACTTTGGCACTGCAACATCTCTAGAGAATCATAGAGAAAGATAAAGCAAATTCAAAAGTGTTTTAATGAATATGGAAGACAAAAGGCCGTGGCTCAAGCCGAGTTCGCATAAAGATGCCAAGTCTTGGCTAAATCATTGGGAAATAAAGGAAGAGAAAAACCACTTGTGGCTCAAGTGGGGTTCTCATAAAGAAGTCAAGTCTTGGCTAAGTCATTGGGAAATAGAGGATGATGTCACTCCACAGTAAAATAATATTAAAATTTTTAAATTACATCTAAATTGAAGGAGACTGTGGTGAGAATTAGAGGATAAAATAAAATAAAGATATTGTAAGGAGGTGATTAGCCCTAATCTAGAATATCAAAATTATCTATATGTTTTGACTAACACAAAGAAAAAAATCAACATTGTTGAAATAAGAAAATTAGGGTTCTTAAAATAAGAACAAATTCTCACAAGCTCCATAGTGAAACAAAGCATCAAACAATTCCTAAAACATCAAGGATTGAAAGAATTTGTCATCTTTGTGACACTAAGAGGGTTGAAGATAAACACTTTCTCAATGTCTTGAGTACACCCAAATTAAATCAAAATTTCAAAATATTTGTTACAATATCAACTTTCCATACAATGTAACTAATCAAAACTATGATGATTTTTAAGCATAGAAATAAAATTATAAAGCAAACCTAGTAATTCCTTACTTTTCTTAAGGTCCATACATCATCATAAAGCTTCTCTTAAAGCTATCCAAGCATATCAATAAAAATATAAAGCGAATCATATATATAAGCACAACATCCATCTCAACTTCTTTTAAATACAAGCTTCTTTTAAAGCTATCCAAGCACAGCAATAAAAATATAAAACGAATCATATAAGCACAATATCCATCTTAAAAGAACAAAAAGATTTGTATCTTTTTTTATTTTATTATATTCCTCTTGATACTTAATAGATCTAAAGTTAACATACATTTACAATGATTAAATCCAATTAAAATCAATTTGACTTGTTAACAGTTTGTTTTTGAAGTTAGTTTAGTAGGCAAATTCAGTGTTTCATCTGGTTTTTTCAGAAAGATAAAATTTAGCCTCGATCCACTCTTTTTTTTTTCTTGTCACTTTTAAAGACATTTTTTTTATAATCAAATGAATTGAATTGAGCAAAATTATAACTTTATAAAATTTACAATTAAAAGCCGTTTACATTATTTTTTTTTTTTTTAATATAATTCTCTTTTAACTTTATTTTAATACCATAATTAGTTTTTGGATCGATGTATCCGAGCTACCCTGAAATTCAAACAAAAGTCCATATCCAAGTTGGAGACGGAATAGTCAATATGAAACAGGCAATACGCAATTTAATGGCGTGATTTCCATTTCAATGTAAAACAGCACTGATATCGAAATTTCAAATTGTAAATGCGACCTTTCAAACGCAGCTCCTATCGAGAGGACAGAACTTTGTTTGGAATTTCGAATTATTTGGAGTAAACAGAAATAAGACCGTTAGGAAAGATAGCAGATTTCAATTTTGGTGGTTCTAATTGACTAGTACAGTGGTTAAGTAGCTGTTGGTGAACACCTAAAGGTTGATAAGATGAAACGAATTTTTAAAAGAATATATTAAATTTTATTATTGATTAACAAATAAATTGTTGGGTTTCATTTATCTGGTGTTAATATTTTAATTTCTGTTAATCACTTAAGTGGCAATTAGTTAGCTATCAAAATAACTTTTAAATATGATTAGGTAAATGTAAAAAAGTAAACACATAAACTGATGTCTTTATAATAACTAGGAAGTTAATGATTGAAATCACAGCCATTTATTTTGTGTAACTACTAAGAATATTCCAGCCATATTTAATCCTGTCCATAAAAAACTTATTAAGTACTAAACCCTTATTAAATCTGTCGATTATCAATAAGTGTAGCCTTTGGACGTAAATATATACTTATGATAACTCAATCGTTATGTATCATTGCATTTCACGTTGCGTCTGTTTGGTTTCTCTCGTGTCGCTTCCTTATATATTTCGTGATATACTCGTCCCCACATCAATACGGGTCCGGTTCGTTCGATTTGCTTTATCTATTACAAGGACAAAATATTCTACAAAACGAGCTTTTAAAGTGGTCATGGTTAAAGCATATAATATTTGGATATTAATTTTTAAGGAAAAACAATGACTTTTTAGTACTAGTTATTATTTTTGTCTTAACTATTTCACCTTATACTTCCATGGGGGGATGCATGAAGTGTTTCACCAATATTTGGATGTGTTTCTCATTATCTCTCTTTGGATGCATGATGTGTTTCACAAATACCTAGATGAGTTTCGTATCGTTTTTATGAGTTTCGCATAGTTTTTATGAGTTTTTCATCATTTTTTTAAGTTTTTCATTGTTTTTCTTTGAATTTCTCATCATCTCTCTTTGGTGTTATTTTGATATTTTCAAAATCATGGATAAATTAACTCTTTCTTTCAGATTAAGCAAACATTCTTAAGAAGCATACATTTGGTCAAATGTTAGTGAATTATATTGAAATCATTATTGATGAGCATGGTCTTCACTTATATACTCACAATGTTAGTCCCACATGATTTTCTAACTCCTAATAATGTCAAGCTTAGATTTTTGGTGAATTTGAACTTTTTTTTATCACAAGTTTGTTAATTATTAAGGTATTGCATTTGCATTACATGATCTCACAACAACACATATAACCTTTACTTAGTCATCTTCACAAGAATTAAAATTTCAAGAATTGAAAAAGAACTTTTGTATTTCTTCTATATATTCGAAAACATTTTGAAATACAAATAAAGGATTTGTACATTATGCTTTTGATGCAATTCTTATTCAAGTAGGCCATCTAATTGTTTATCATTTAGATTAGTTTGAGATGTCAAAATCAAATACTTTGTATATGACAAAGAGTTATATTCTTTAATGCAATCTATCAAATATTGCTGATATTATCTCTTGGGCAAGGAAATTATTATCTAAACTTTTCATCTTCCTTTACAATTCTTTCATTCATAATAAAAAAGTAGAATATAAGGCATTTAAAATGGGTTTTCTATTTGTAGTAGTTTCATCATATGATTACGTATACAATGCCATAGATTTGTTGAGTCATCCTCCCATGACTATGACATATCTCATACTGAGTCTCAACATCAACATGTTCTCCATAGAGATGGAAAAGATTTTTATATAGTTTATAATTCTATGATTCACGCTTTTACCTCAAATCTTGAGCCTCATCAAAATGATCATCTTAAAAAAGGTCTCTTATATAAGATTGCAAAATCGACGTGCTCCAAATGGAGGACCTAGTGAACTTACCTACAAGTATTGTATTTGCTTGAGTGTTAAGAACCAAAGACTGAATACAAAAGCACCACAACAGATATAAAAGAACAATATACAAAATCTCCTTTATTACTAGCAAACCCTTGAGGTAGGGCAACACCATACAATGGATCCTATTATGGAAGGGATCCTCTCCTGTTCACTTGCCTCTTCGAGGGGGCATCCTCCTATTGAGCTACCGCTCCAAATACAATATTTCTTTTCATGTCTCATTACATT
>SNQJ01S0002479.1:320354-345275 GCA_010110895.2 Picea sitchensis
CAACGCTTGATGTACAACCATATACCAGGGTCCCATGGATAATTGTGGACCATAATGCTGAAGAAGACTGGAGAACCAAGGTCCCATGTAGAAAGGAAAGCCACCATGCTGAAGTAGTCCAACCACCATTGTAAGCCCGGGTCTCATGTCCAAGTGCTCATGTGAACTCTCCATGGAAGCTTTTGGAACCCAATAACCAACTCAAAATGATGCTCCAAAGACTGACACCTATCATGTGGATCCAAATAAGAATATCCATCCACATAGTGGAAAAGGGTCATAGCAGAATCTAGAAGGAATAATACCACTGTAGAATATGCAGGATGGACACTATTAATAATCATTGGCTCTCGATTTGTCACAGTGATTCTGTCTACATAAGGTGGATTAGAGTCATCAAATAAAATATGAAAGTGGTTGTCATCCCATAAATGACAACTATCCATATACCAATCATCACAATCGGTCTCAAAATCATACAAAACATATATTTCTTGATTATATTCATCCCTGATGTTTTCCATAAGAAATATCTGCTGCATGTTATCCAATGAATCTCGAATATTACAGAAACTATCATTGAGGCCATTTGCAAGGTCATGCACTCTAACATCCAATGTGTCATACAATTTGGATTTGAATGTTTCAAGAATTCCCTTGAGGGTTTGAGAGGAAATAGCCATCTGAGCACCCTATGAACTCTTCGGTCCCACATCCGACATGAAAAAACCCAAAAAATAGAACAATAAGTTACTGCAGAAAATCACGACGTTTTCCAGAAAAACCCTGAAAAACTGTTGAATTTAAAATGCTCATAACTTCACTTTCCGGACTCCGTTTCGGCTGATTTGTTTTTTGAAATTGGTGAAATCGTGAAAGGAACTTAGATATGTAATTTTGGGCAAATTCGGCCTCCATATGATATAGAAATAAAAAACAACCGCGTCGCCGTTCGCGAAAAAAGCCCTGAAAAATTGCAGATTTTAAAACTTCAATATCTTGACTTCTCAGACTCCGTTTCAGACAATTTTTTTTTAACTTGGGTGTTTTTCTGAGAGGAACTCAGATATACAATCTGTTTCTGCAAATTTTGCACAGAAATATACCGAAAATTTCTGGAATGTCGCGGCCCTCTTTTTCTTCTCTGAAAAAAAAATCTGCAAAAATAAAAATATTTGCCCACAATGTCTGCCAAGGAAAGTGCTCACTTCTAAGAAGTCCTCTTACATTTATTATATCTAATTACCCATTTATTATATCTAACTACCATAGTGGGCCCTATTTAATAATATAGTGGACCTAGTTCTCCTTACATTGAATGACTTCCACTATTATCACTATGGGCCCTCTGGGCCCCCCCACTGCCTCTCTAGCTACCTTACATTGAGATTCTAGATTCATTTGACATTTTTTGGGATCTTTCTACAAATTTCTAGGAACTACACTTTGATTCTCTACTATATTTCATCTTTGCTGTAATACCTCCATTTTTACTCTTTGGATGTATTGGAATAGATATGTATAAATTGTAAATAAGTGTTTATAATGACGAGAGTCAAGCCATATGAGCTTAAATAAATGACCCCATGTGTAAATGATGTAAATATGTTATATGTATTTCTAGTATGGAGCTCAAGTTTGAGGCTTGACTAGTGAATGGATAGGTATGTAATTGTGGTAAATATGTTTTCCATGTACCGTGTTGTAGATCTTTTATGTTACACTCACATTTTTATTCATTATTTATATTTGATCCTCTTTATGGATTTGGGTTGTTTGTCCTTCTTATGTTGTATATTTATTAGTAAATGAATTTTGTTCATTTCATTGGGATCACAACCTCTGATTCTGACCTTTGGCTACAAACTTTTATTAGAACTTATCTGATCTGGAATTTTTCCAGTCATATATTTTATAATTTCTTTCAATTACTAGGTATTTAACCACAATAGGCATTTGGCCGTTCAAAGTTTCCACTAAACAAACTCTACTACAAATTGAAGAAAAATCAATTAAAATAGAAAATAAAAAATAAAAATTGTCCATTGCAATTATCACTAAATGCATCAATACACATCATCATATAGATTCAAATAGATTCAAATGTAGTAAAAAACATATATAAATCAAAATGGGTTCATAAGAGCCATCTTTAATTTTTCTAGGGAAATATCTAGTTTGTCAAACTGTGAAATTACATATAGGAGAAAGTCTACAATTGTTTTTCAATAAATCATTTTTGAAAGTCACCAAACAAAATATAAAGAGACATGAAGAAAATCGTTTTTAAGAAGAGTGATATATTGTTGGAAGTTTCATATCTAAACATATTTGACCACTATAGCTGCCATTTTCTAGTAGAAGGTGATTTGGCCTTTGGAACTACTGGGCATGCATTAAGTGACACTATTCATTGTGAACAACTAAGTATTGAGTCAAAGGTTTTCGTCATGAGCACCATCAAGCCATTGATTTAAGATTTCTTTCTAGTGTTGCAACCATGGAAGAAAATTGAACAAGTGGGTGACATAATAGTGAAACCATCGTGACCGTAAGTTAGCAAGGATAACTGTAGAGTAACAAGTCCCTGCCTCCAGGGAAGAGCTGCCATTGGTTTACTCTATAAGCATTGCGGTGACTCAAGAGACTCGTGAGAAATAAGAAGACATTTTTGCAAAATATTTTCTCTCTCTATATTCCGAATTCTTTCACGTGAGAAAACCCCATCACATACAACACAAGAGTCATGTAAGAAAGGAACATGACCTGTGAGACAAATTTCGTGCGGAAAAACTCTATGACCTGCAACACATGCCTTCCAACTTGTTTTGTTATTTTCCTGCGTGTTCCTCAACAGAGGAGAAACCCCGATAAGAAGTGTTTGTGAATATTTTCATTTGTGATAGTCCAATGCTTACAATAAATTCATTGTTAATTCCATGTAAATCATAGAGGTATTTTGACAATGTACTTCATTCTCCAATGAGACCAATCCCTAATTCACAACTTACACAAGTCAAGTCAGCCTCTACCTGTAATGCTTCGGCTTAGATCCATATTGAAGTCTATAGAGTTAGTGCAATGAACCAAAGCCCAATGTTATAAATCTTGTTAGATGTTTAAATAGTGGGGGTGCACATTATTGAAGTCATGTCCTTTCAAGTTCTGATTTGTGTATTGATATAGGGTTTCAACAAGTGGGTGACAAAGTTTCAGAGGTTTTCCATCTAGAATGATACAGTGGACTATATGCCACCATCGATATTGGCATTTGTTAGAGCAAGATTTGCCTCACCCTATGCAATCTTGCAGAGAGGGCCTTATTCCATTTCCCCATGCAGACTTATCTTCCCTGTTTAAAAAGTCTAGAGACAAAAATAAATATTTTTCCACTTGTACGCATCTTGCACACTATACAACAAGCGTATACGCAGGCTGCTCCACTACAACCCACGTACATCGAGATTTGTGCTAGAAAATGAAAATTAAATGTCGATTTTCCATGTCACGACATGAGATCTCTGATCCTTGGCCTTCCATATACTGGAAACTTTCCGACTCAACCCTTCAGTTCCATTTTGAAGGCTATAAATGGGCCAATTCCGAGCTATGGAAAATGAGAAAGAATTCAACTTTGAGAGCATAGTTACTCTGGAGAAATTATTTACTTCATATTGAGTCTGCATCCCTTTGTCCTTTAAGTCTGAACACAGTGTTCATCCCCCAAGATCTTCCCTTATTGATTGAGAACCTCATTGTTTCTCTCTTATGAGCTTGCCTTTGATGGAGGCCCAACTAGAAGGAACTTAGTTTCTCAGTTCTGAACTGTGCCGACACGGAAGTATGTAATATTTTCACTTCTACTGATCATTTATTAATAGAAATACTCCTTTCCCGTCCAATTGATATTTTGCGAATATATGATTTATTATTCATGGGCGTATTTGTTATGTATATTAATGGATTATGCTATCTAATGTGCTAACCTTTTATATTGTCACCATATGCTAATCCATGCATTTTCATTTTTTTATATTGAAAATACAAAAAAATAGGCATTTTGCATTTCTTGGCATTTTTTGTCTTTTGAGTTCTTATCATTAGCTTAGTGCATATAGTGAAAGATTACATTTTTACTTCAAAATTGCAGAGTTGAATTTGAAAATTGCACTGGTTTTTAGAAGCATATCATTCATTGAAAGTTAAAGTTTGGAATTTGCATTATTTTCATATTTGCTTTTCTTGCAGAGTCATAACACCATGAGTTTCACTACCATACCTTTTTGAGTAATCATGACCATTAAAATAAACACTATAATTTAAAATTGATTAGTCACGATTTTATTTTTTATGGTGCACAAACTAGATTAGGATTTAGTGCCTTGGAATAGGATTTAGTGAGTAAACTTCTCCAAGCAATTAAATCAACATATGTGCTTGAGTTAGGGAGTGGAGAAATCCATTGTATAATTGGTAAGATCAGGAGGCTCCGCTCACACCGCAGTTAATCATGAGGTCACGCGAAGTTGGTTGAAGGGATATCCCCCCGACACCTTCCTAGCGTCAGAGATATTTCTGGGGATCTATTCGTATCTGGGGATCTTGTTAGTGCCTTTACCTTTGTGAGAGGTAGTGTTTTCAAGGTTTCGGGCTTTGCTACCCTGCCCATACGGTGGACCTGACTTATGACTGCTCCCCTATGCATAAGTTATACAATGGTTTATTAGTTGCTTGACTTAGGTGTCTCATAGGTTACTTGCAGGGGTTATTCTACAAGTACCCTGGGTCAGATAAGGGTCAAACAACACACAACCTTTATGGAGGATTACCTCTCCTGGGGGATCTGACCGACTAGTTGTTAAGCCCACGAGGGTCCTTATAACTAATTCTGTTACCTCCGATATTTAGCAGGGAGTCCTAGGCCCCTATTGGGCGAGACATACCTTCTTTAGGGAGGGAGGCCACTCAACCACTTTACCCCATTTGCATGCATATTTTCCATTTGAATTTTGGTGTGCTCTTTCACTACTAGTTGGCCTTAGGAGTCTATACCCATTTTTCATAATCATGAATAGTGGATTTCCTTTTTCTTCTTCATTTACTGCTACCCACCCCATGATGCCTACTCATTTCATAGGGATGGATTCTTCCACTTTTCATAATGGTATGCAGAACTACGATACTCAATCTGCGCCTTGGGTCTCTAGTAATTTTCCTATTGATTTTCCTTCGCCTATGAAATCCTCTCCTTGGTCCCCTTATATGAATCCTAACATTGGATCTGGGGGCACCATGGCTCCGATGCCTACTTCATTCGATATGAGTCATGTCCCTCAACCAACTCTCGCTATGGGAGGTTGGAATCTACACTCTTACGGATCCAATCCTAGCCGTGTTCTTTCAAGAGCCAATACTTAGATGGGTGCTTATTCCACTTATTACACCCCATCCATGTATCCTTCATCCGCCATGTCGGTTCCTTCGAATACTTTTCCCATGACTGGTCCTCATGTATCCCCGGATATTTCATATGGGGAGAACCAGCTTTATGGTTCAGGCTACCCTCCTTATGGAACCCCTTCACAAGGGGGCAATTCATATCCTCACTCGAATAGTCCTTATCATACTTTCTTCTCTTCACAGACTTCAGTGATGATGCCCGTACACACCTCTTCGAATCAGTTAAGCGGAGGATACTACCTTTCCAGACAGGGAAAGGGGGTAAACCAAGATCCTTCCTGGCCTGCAATGTTCCAAATACAATCTTTCCCTGGACCTTGGTATCAAATGCCACAACTCACCGCTAGCCCAGTCACTATCATTCATACTAGAGCTCCATCCCCAACCTTTGCTAGTCATGTCAGAGATGGGTCAACAATTTCTTCAAGTCATGTTGACAGCCCGCACCCAACCTTTGCCAATCATGTTGGGGGCACCATTCTATTCACCACAGATCATGTCAACATCACATCTCCAACCTCTGTTCGTCATGTAGGATATGAATCTCTCAAATTTTCCATTCATGTCGAGAGCATGTCTCCGGCCATTGTGAACGACGCTGGGGGAATTGAGAAGCCTCGACGCCTAAGACATAAACCTAAATTCCTTTGCAAGACTTGCGAAGGAGATCACCTTACTCATTTGTGTCTAGCTACGATTGGGATACCAAAAGTGTGGGGCTCACCCAAGGTCCCTTTAGATTTTGAGGCATTTGTCATTTCCCCACACCATGTTCCTCCTTTGATTGACACAACGGTAACGCCACTGCAATCCTCTCATGACCTAACCTCTGTTGTCTAGGGTGATGTGTCCCTTATCCCTGTTAATGTGCATCCTCTTCAACCTATAATTGAAGAAGTGGTCGTACCAGTGCAATCTCTGGTCAATCCTACTCTCCTTGTAGAGGGTGATGCATCCTTCAACCATGTCATCAACATTTCTGATCTTGCACCTTCTGAATGAGAGAGATTTATTCTCTCCCTGAGTACTCTCCCTCAAAGTCCTGAGGAAGTTCCCTTCGATTGGGACGACCTCTTGGGGTATCCAATACCCCCGCCTATTTCGTTTCCTGTAAGAGACATTATCCGATCCATCACAGAGACTATATACTCCGTTAGTGCTTTATCCTCCTCTACTTGGAGAGATTTGGGTTTTCCCAAGCTTGTGTCAGCTATTCGCAATATATTCACATTTCACAGAAGGTCCACACGAGAGCCTTGGCCTCCCCCGTGACTTGCCACCTAGAATCTCCCAAACGAGTTTAATTTAATCTCTTTTCCAACTCGTCTTTAAAAAGAGAAACGATTTCTGAGTAATTTGTCCCTTTCACACTCGTTAAATTGGACTTGAAAGGTCATGAGTCTTAGTTAAGCTCTTTTCCGACTCGTTATCAAAAAGTGAAAATATTGTCGAGTGAACTTGTCTTTTTCACACTCGTAAATTGGATTTGAAAAGATGTCTATTTGGCACAAGTTTATCCCTTTTTCACACCAAGCAGACTAAAAGACATAAAAAAGGACATTTTTTGGTGTTAAGTTGTGATTGAATCTCATGCCATTGCTTGCAGTATTTAGCCTATAGCCAGTTCTCACTTTGCGTTATAAACCGTTTGCCTCAGCAGTTATGCATCCTCAACCAAGCAGGGCCTTGTTTATATCCTTCGCAATTTGACACCCTATACCTAGGAGGGAACATCCCCCAAGTGTCCATCTTCTGCATGCATTTCCCTGCATTGAGCATAGGTATGTTCCATTGCTGGAACTAGTTTTTCTTACTTGTGACACTCGTTTCCTCCTCTGTATCATAGCATTCATTTTTCTATAAAAAAATAAAAAAAGACGGGCGGGAAGGGAGTATTATCTTATGTTGGCAACAATCGTGTCACCTTTGAACAAAGCACAAATTTATTTGAGTCCACTCATCATCATAATTTTGGGATTAGCATGGCCTTAGGAAGCTGAGATCATTACAGAGTTTTCTCTACCCACTGGTTACTCTTCCAGTCCCTATAGAGATTTTTTTCATGCCTCCTACATCTCATGGTTTCATCATTGGGTCTATGCTGCCGGAGTCCTCCATGTGTCTCATGATCTTGTTCAAAGGAAGTCTATTAACTCGTGTCAGCCACTCCTCAGAACTCTTGACTTTGCATGTTGGCCATACCCTTAGTTTGTCTCATAATCACATGATACTGTAGACCTATCGTGCACCCTGGCCCTACTTTCATCATTGGTAGGTAACCTTGAACCTAACAATCGACATTTCATCATTGGTCGTTGAATGGGTGGTTTCCCTTGTGTTTGACGGCAAGACATCTATTCACACATTGGGATTTTTGCAGTGTCTTGGATTCCATTAGCCTTATTGTTGGTTTCCTCATGTTTGTTAGTAGTTTTCATCATTGGATGCTATTCAGAGGGTCTTTTTCGTGTACTGCTTGCACTTGGCACACGCGAAAGATGCAATGGGTTGTTGGTTCGTGAACTTGTTCTTCGTCCGATTTCCACCAAATCATGAAGCTGCTGCTTTGTTCCTCATTCTGACTGATGAGAGATGCCTTAATGCTCTCCTTTCAATGGGTCTCCTTCTATCGAAATCAACCCATTTATTCTGGAAACGAGACCTAGAGTCTTATGAGTACCTTGAGGCTTGCAGTCATTAGTGGCAGGCTCTCTTGCCATAGACAGTTGGGAATACATCAATGTATCCTGATCAATGGATTCTTCAGGTGTTTGACATCGACTCCTCTATTCACACTTGTAAGAATGTACTTAGTTCCTTGATACCTACTTTCATTATTGGTAGGTTGTCTCACGTTTGTTAACGATATACCTCAATGACTGGTAATCAAATGATGTCTCATTGTGTTCGACCTCAACTCTTTTATTCACATGATGTAGACTTTCACCTTTGGCGGATTGTGTAGAAGACTTGAAGACATCACTATGTGGCCACAACTTTCCTGAGTTGTTGCTTCCTTTTCATTGGACCAATACCTAGATGACTTCAGTGATCATGGGAGATCAGATTGTACTCCATGGTATACAAATATCTTCAGATTGGTTTTGAGACTGGTTCTATTGGGCCTTGTTCGTGGCTATGACAACTATTGGCATGTAACCGCATTTGTATTTGCCTATTCATGGCCACAAACACTTGTTTGGTATATTTTCACATGGATATGTAGTGTAATTTTATTGGCATCCATGTATGCAAAGTCAGTGCAGAATGTAATGAGCAATGAGTTCATCCAGATGGTCCCCTACCACTCCACTTCTAGGCTATTTATAATGTATTTTAGCCATTACAAATACTCCTATGACCTCACACATTAGGGGGTATCTGTTAGAGAAAGATTTGCCTCACCCTATGCAATCTTGCAGAGAGGGCCTCATTCCATTTCCCCATGCAGACTTATCTTCACTGTTTACAAAGTCCAGAGACAAAAATAAATATTTTTTCACTTGAACACATATTTCACACTATACAACAAGCGTATACGCAGGCAGCGTGCGTACATCGGGGTTTGTGCTAGAAAATGAAAATTAAATGTCGGGTTTCCATGTCACGACATGAGATCTCTGATCCTTGGCCTTCCATATACTGGAAACGTTTCTACTTGGCCCTTCAGTTCCATTTTGAAGGCTATAAATGGGCCAATTCCGAGCTATGGAAAAGGAAAAAGAATTCAACTTTGAGAGCAAAGTTACTCTGGAGAAATTATTTACTTCATATTGAGTTTGCATCCCTTTGTCCTTTAAGTCTGAACACAGTGTTCATCCCCCAAGCTCTTCCCTTATTGATTGAGAATCTCACTGTTTCTCTCTTATGAGATTTCCTTTGGTGGAGGATTGAAGTGGTGGAGGCCCAACTGGAGGGAACTTAGTTTCTCGGTTCTGAACCATGCCGACACAAAAGTCTGTAATATTTTCACTTTTGCTAATCATTTATTAATATAAATACTCCTTTTCCGTCCAATTGATATCTTGTGAATATATGAATTATTATCCATGGGCGTATTTGTTATGTATATTAATGGATTATTCTATCTAATGTGCTAACCTTTTATATTATCACCATATGCTTGTTTTGCTTGTGTGTTGATTACTTGTTGCAGGTATATAGCTTTGGGTCAAAGTGCTCAATGATGGGCTTCATTGAACATCTGGATGATGTAGGCCTCTTTCTTATCTTTCTTTCATATTGGTTTATATAACATGTCTTTGGAATGGAGTTGATTTCTGTAGTCATTTCCATATGTTGTGGTTCACCCTAGCCATAGAGAGATTTTCCTCGTAAAATCATTGCTAGAATTTCAAGAACCAGATTTTTTCCTCGTGAACTTGTAAATGAAATATGGAAAAAGAATTTTCACATACACTACGCATATACATCGCCTTCTCTCTGGTGATCAACATTACGAAAGAGTTGGAACTCTCTGCAAAAGTGGTGGGAAGAGCCAATATCCCAACCTTACAAATCCTTAATGACAAATTCATAAAGGGATGGTTTGAATTGTATAACAAAGATTTCTATGAGAAGCTAAAAAAAGATCAGATCCATGTCCTCCTCCAGTTCACACGTGTTGAAGAAAAGATATGAAATAATATTACTCAAGCATTTTTAGATCTTGCTTGGCTAAGGAAATATAGACGAGAATATCACCCTATGTTTATAGCATCAAAATTTGCTTCCTAATACACAAGTATTAGTTACAAGGGATTAGGCTGATTTTTAAAAATAGAAGATTGCTATAAAATTCAACATTTTTATATAGTTTTCTGAATATAACAGATGCAAAAGTAAATGTGGAAACAAAAGTAAAAATACCAAGTCACATATTAGCACAGATGAGACAGAATATCAATTGCTTATTTCATTCCAAGAAATCAAAAGAATCGTTCTCTTTACAAAAATCCCTGAGGGAGTTTGGACCAAAGCCAAACTTAGATTTCCCCAATGAAAACCATACAAAAGGACTTCTGACATAAAGTAAAAAAAAATGAACTTTAAAAGCTGGATCAACTTGCCACAGATTGTTTCCCACTCGACTCTGCACAATATCGTTTATCAGTCATGAAATTTAGTTTATAAACAAACAAGTCTACATAGACTATCAAAGATAGATCAACCCCTCTGAAAACAAGTGTTTGAATGATGTAATTCAACTTTGAATCTTGTTGTCTACAATAGGACCCTGCTGTCATAAAATAGAATTGGGCTTTTAATGAATTGAAGAATGAATGAAAACTGAACTATCTCAATAAAACTCAAGAGAAAACCTTAATATGCTTTCTCCTTCTATTCTCCTCTTGCTCTTCCTTCTCATTTTTCTTTTATGCATCCCAAATTAGTTGAAGTAGTTCAACTACTTCTTTTAGTTAAGTTAGCTAAAACTCAACTAACTTTTAGTTAGGGGAAGCATTAATATAATAATAATAATAATGGTCTTTTAATAAATAATAACTAGTAAGTGGGACCCCTTGTGACTCCCTTTAGTTTCTTAACAAAAATAAACATAACTAGTCAATCAATCAAACACATCCCTCCTTGTGGCTCCCATCATCATTCTCATAATTTGAAAATTAAATGTCAATGATATTTTTAACCATATCCAAACATATAATATCCAAAATATCCAAAAATAATATGCTGTCCAAAACTTCAGCGGTGAACTGTTCTCAACAAATCAATAATTAAATGTACTCAAAAACCATATTTGCCACTTTGGGAGGCAATCTTCCCTTTGTTGTTGCTGTCTCCCTTTGACTTTCCTGAATTAGCCTCAGGTTGTGTGGAGCCTTGAGGCTTGATCTCACTGATGACATGAGCACAATCATCTCCCAAGTGCATGGAGGATGAAACATATTTGGTTGAATCACTTGAGGGAGAGGAGGGGGCAATGACAACTTTTCCTTTTTCATGCGTGTGGTGGGATTCAATTTTGAATCTTTTTCTTGCGTGGGAGGACTATACATGTGAGTGTGTAGGGGAAATTTGGACATTTGGGTTAATCAGTGGATGCAGAGCAGGTAGAGACAAATTGGGCTAGCCACGATGTTGGGAGACTGCTGGGTGAACAATCTCCTGCCATCCGTCATTCGAAATTCAGGTTGCAATGAAACATGAGTGGGGACAGGGATACCAGGAACATGCTAGGGTTGGAAGGGAGGCCTTTCTGGCCTAGGTTGGACTACCCCTTGTCCAATCTAATTGAAAAATCCATCTTGGAAGAGTTGGTTTAAATCTTGTGGATTTGCATGAAAATGTATCGAGAATCTTGGGATTCTAGGCCATTTGTTCCAATTCCCTCTGCCCTTGTTATTTTGGCCATGGCTTCCTCTACTGAAAAAGCTCATCGTGTATGCAACATTTATTAGCAACTATCTTCTTAAACAAACCATACATGCAATCTATTAATATGAAACAAAGTTTGGCTCAACAATCAGATTAGACCCATGCAATCCAATCTGTAAAATTCATTTAATAATTATCAATGAGCAGGGAATGAATAAGGTTTCTGGGATGTCTGAAGGGGTTGTATTGAGAGGAAAAGTGATAAAATGAAAGGGAATAAAAACATGATTACTACTCAACAAATCATTAAACAATCGAATGTGTTACAATAACAAAATCATATCAACTATGATCCATCTCTGAGTTATCTTTTAATTGTTGTAATACATAGTTTCCATTTAATTTTAATTTAATTTTAAGAACAAGGCGTGAAAAGTGAATATGGGATTGTGAGCAAAAAAGTGAGAAAATGATAGGGGATTTAATGGATACTATTCATAAAAAAATTAAATAATCAATAATCATAACTTCTGTATTAAAATCAATCCAAAAAGCACCAACATTCATTGTTTCTCAATTGTATACCAAACTGCTTGCTGTTCCAATAATTAAATTTCCCAGAATTCCTTAATTCATAATAGTCTGTGCAATCATAACTTATAAAAAAAAACCTTTCCATGCAACGATCCTGTTTAATAAAACGTTGATCCCCCCTTTTTTTTCCTTTTGAAAAAAAATAAAAAATGCACAACAATATGCTCAACATCTATCCCTGATAATCCATAATGCACCACGATAATAATCAACATCCACTATTTACCAATCAACAATCGGGCCCAATTAAAATGTACACATGTCTATTTTCAAAATGTGAAAAAACTTCAAATGATGCCCGATTATACACAGTCTTCATCATATCAATCGACAAGATCTTGCAATGAAACAACAATCAACCCAAACATAAAACCCGAGCCTTATCTCCGTGGGTATAAATTTATTTTAAAACAATTGGTAATCTGTACGGTGATTCTAATATAATATATGAAGCGAATATAACCAGACTAGACACAGACATCATTTTTAAACTTGCCAGAACCCTGATCGGGCTTAGTAAAATTCACACAGGTATTTCAATATGCAATAAAGACCACACTGGTTAAAACATAGTGAGCGAAACCATAACGAATAGGAAGACATCCCTTGACTATGTGAAACTGCTCGTTTCATTCTTATTCAAACAATTTTGTCATACAAGGATGATACAAAGACTCGACGAGAGAGCATGTGTCTTAAATACTTCCATAATCATTTACTTCACTGATAACCAATTCTTGACAACTCCAGAAGGTGCCCGAGGAGAGAAAAGACAAGTTGGAGTCTAAATCGGGCTTTGTCGAAATCAAATGCATGGAGGCAACAAGAGCTAGTTCATCTTTTAAACAAAAACACAGAGTGTTGATGGTCTTCCCAGACTTATATCAACCACAGGAAAAAAATACCTTTCGAAAAAGACACAACAGTGAGACACACAATCTTACTTATTACTCCAAGCCCTGGACGAAACCAATGGTTAACACCTGAGGAGAGCAATGGCAGTGAGAGTAAAATAACCCAGTGCACACGGTGCGTTTAACACTTGTAGAGAAGAGTTGACGATTAACTTAACTGAGGTGGGTGTTCAAACACATCGAGACAATGTCTCTTCCCAATCACCTGGGAGATTAATAAATTTTGAAAGAAACAACAATGAAGACACACTCATCCCTTTGACAGAGCGCCAAGATAAAACTTGTATCAATAAAAAACCCACACATGCCTGTGTTAATATTTGGGTGACCAAGAAAGACTGGAGCTTTAGGACGCTTCCAGTGAAAAGACAGTAAGAGTGGCCACTGACACCACTCGGGGTTTGAAGAAAAGAACACAACGACTATTGACAATTTCTCTGCGACTGGGTGAGGGTTACCACAACGACTGAGAGGAAACGAGTTAATAGAAAGTGATACACAGAACAAAAACCCTCAATCATCAACCCAAAGCCATATTGCACCACCATTATTATTATTCCACAGAGACTCATCATAAAATTCATACTGACCAATAAACCACCAAAGCATAACTTAAAAACACCCATTTCTCTGATTATAATTTCCAACAATTTACAGTCACCACAGAGAGCCATAAAATACAGTTACACAGTCGAAATTCTCAAGAACACATAGAATCCAAGCATCACTTAGCCATCATTTGGTTCATACAACAGAGAATACGTCATGGATGGAGAGAAAAAGAATCATACCTATGGGAAATTTTTTTAAATGGCGAGTTGGCCGAGCCTCCCTTCCAAAAGCCTGAAAACATAGATCTTCACAACCAACAGAGAGAAATTGCAACAATGGAGCAATGCTAGGGTGACAGGCGATAGGGAAAGTATGGAGTGACGTGAAGTAAATGCACATCACTTCCATCACCTAGCCCCATTCAATTCAAAGTAAGAGACAACCCAATAAGCATCACATTCACCAATAATCACACCATATAACCAATGCGTATTCAATGCCAAACCATCATGAGATATGAGACAATATACATTGCATAGTGCGCCACCCAATATAGTTTACACATTAACCCTTGCCATAACTCCATGCCATAATCATATTTACAATGCTATATGCGCCTCCATTTAAATATAATTCGCATAGTCCATTAAACAAACAAATATCTTAATCGTTAGGACTAACACTAATATCCCTTAACTTTTGCATTCGAACTTGCATATAGTCTTTTATTATAGCTCAAATACATAACTTCTTTCCTTGTGTTACACTTTAGGATCTTTTCATAGGTTTTTTTCTTTGTTTTGATCATGCTACCATTAAAATATCCCTTGCACATATGTGGTTAGGTAATTGATCATAAGAATTAGTAACAAGGTTATAACATAGCAGCTGTAAAATCATGCTTCTCATAACCATAAAACTGTTATGTGTCGCAAAAAGCATTCCAAAAAAATGCATCATCCACCTATTATCACGTCAAATGAAACCAAGACTGCATCGTAAACAATGTAGGACTGTGTAGGAAACATAAAAAACAACAACAAAACATGTGTAATATATCTATCCTTGCACCTCTAGTCTACAAGGGGGTCCCACCTACTAGTATTATATTATTAGTATAGTTAAATAATAGCTCTTTAGCAATACTTTGTGGGCGAATTTCATCGTTACGATTTTAATCATCAACAAACTGGCGACTCCATAGAGAAATATGTTTTCAACAGATTAATAACTCAAAATGTCTGGTTTCACAAACCAAGTAACATCAGATCAAGAAGATATAAATCAGAAAGATTATGCAATAGGGGGAAGTGAACGGATTTAATGGAAAAATGACCAAGAATTTGGGAATATCTCATGGAAAGTGTTAAGTATGAGGGGGTTTATCCCTGTAAGAATAATCATTCAACTAAAAATTGTTCTTGACTTCAAGGAGAAAATTTTTCTGAACTTGCTCTTTTGAATCTTGAAATGGATGAAGAGAAGGAAAGAAAAAGAGGGATAAAACCAACTATCTCATAAAACAACAGTGTAAGCAGATAACAATTTCAATGATGCCTTCAAGGGGAGCATCATGACAACTATGTAATCTTGATTGTTATTGATTAACAATACTTTGCAGAAGCGTCGTTGTGGAAAAACTGATCCAACATTTTATTTTGATAAGAAATGAAGTAAAAAAGAACAAAAAACAATAAGTGGCATAGCAAAAATGAAACAACAAAATTGAAATAAACAGAATTGAAATGACAAAAAATGAAATAGTAGAAATGGAAAACTAGAAATGTAAAAGCATAAATGAAAAACTACTAATGTGAAAGAAGAAATGAAAAACTACTAATATAAAAGAAGAAATGAAAACTACTAATGTACAGAAACATTCCAAACAACGTTAAACTCTTCAAGTTGGTTCCACGTAATGTTTTAAGTGGGAACTGTTAGTGCTGTAGGAAAACAATCGCTCTTGTAATTCCTTTAGAATATAAGAATTTGCACTAGGACAAAATCGATCTTAAAAGGACCCAGCCATAATTTTTGAAACTTTGAATGCCTTCCTCTATTAGCATGAGCTGAATCCCACAACAATACCTTCTCATTGACTTTAAATTTGATAGCTTTGACACTCTTGTTGAAATATTTTTTAGAAGTCTATTGTCTTCTCTTTGTATTACCCAAGGCAAATGTCCTTTGCTCCTCTAAAGCCAAAAGTGTATTCATTCTTTGAGAAACATCAGAAGAATTTAATTCTTCGACATGTAGCATTAACCTTAAGGAGGAAAGTTCCAACTCAGTAGGAAGAATGGCTTCTTGACCATAAACATGATGGAAAGGAGTGCAACCAGTGCTCACCTTGGTGGTAGTTTGATATTCCCAAAGGGCGTAAGTGAGGATAGTGTGCCATTGACAAGGCTTATCTTCGATGCACCTTTTGATAATTATTACCAGATTCTTATTGGTAGACTCAGCCTCCCCATTTCCTTGGGGGTAATAAGCTAACGAGGTAAAATGTTTAACTCCCAACTTAGCTAAAAATTGGGTTAGCTTAGCATAAATAAAAGCGAGACCATTGTCTGTAATAATTTCCAAAGGAAGACCAAATCTGGAAAAAATATTATTTTCAAGGAAATAAATCACCTTCTCATCATGCAAATGTTTAAGTGGGACAACTTTAGACCATTTTGTAAAATAGTCAGTGGATGTCAAGATAAAGACTTGTCCTACTGAAGACAGAGGATTAATAGGACCAATAAAGTCCAAACCCCATTTTGAAAAAGGAAAGTCTGGGAGGACAGGTTGTAAAGGCATGGATGAAAGCCATTCTTTCCCAGCAAATTTCTAGCACTTGTCACAAGATCTCGAAAAAACATAAGAATCACGAAAGATTGAAGGCCAATAGTATCCTTTTCTGATAATCTTAAAAGCAATGGTTTTAGTAGAAAAATGACCTCATACATGAATAACAAAATTTGAAGAACCATGAGTTTCTTGCAACAGTTTTTGTGCTTCCTCATTGTTTACACAACGAATCAACATACCATCGGCAAATATTATAAACACGAAGTCTCCTATAATGACATATCTAGTAGATTCGAGACAGAGCCTTCTTCTTTGATGAGTGTCTAAGTTATCTGGACATATTTGATTTTGCAAATAGTAAATCAAATATTTATACCAAGGATGTTTAGACATAGGAAGGATTTGATTATCAATGTAAAACAATGCTGATAGAGAGATATCATGTTCATCAATTTCTTCACTAGCTTCAACATGCTGAGCTAAGTGAAGGGATAATTCACGTCCCTCGATGGTGTTAGAAGTCATGATAGTTAAATCATGCTCATGGATCTTGGCAAGCCAATTTACAAGCTTCCCTAAAAGATAATTTTGGGAGAGAAAAAACTTGACAATGGGTAAAGGGACTTTTACCAACGTGTGCTTACCTAAGATGAAGTGGCAAAACTTTTTAACAGCTTTAACAAGAGCGAAAGAATGCTTTTCAATAAACGAATATTTAAACTCATCATCAGAAAATATTTGACTCATGTAAGCCACTGGTTTTTCGTTACCTTGGTCATCACATTACATGAGGATAGCATAAACTACTTCCTCTGTGGCATTAATATATATCATAAATTATTTCTCAAAATCCAGCTTCGCCAAAACTAGTGCAGAACTGAGTGAAAAACTGATTTCTTTCTTGATCCCTACAAAAGAATCTTCGACATCATCTGTCTAAGAAAATGAACGATCTTGCTTAAGAATATTATGAATTGGCTGTACCATTACGACAAAATCAGGAACAAACCTACGGACAAAGTTAATAACACCCATGAAAGCTTGAACCTCCTTCTTGGAAATGGGAGAAGGCAAATTTAGGATAGAAACAATCTTTTTAGGATCAATTCTTATTCCTGAATTAGAGACAATGTGTCCTAGGATCTTTCCCTTGGTAACGCCAAAAATAGACTTAGAAGGATTTAGAGAAATGCCAAATTTCCTACATCGCATGAGAACTCTTTTAAGATGACCAAAATGATTTGATCGATTTTTATAATACACAGTTAAGTCATCAAGATAGATCTGAATAATCTTGTCGATCAAATCGTCAAAAGCTATTTGCATAGCTCTTTGAAAAGTGGCACCTGCATTAGATAAGCCAAAAGGCATACGTTCATAAGAAAAAGTGACCCAACGAGTAATAAAAGTGGTTTTATATTTATCTGCCCTTTTTACCTTGATTTGATTGTAACCAGAAAAACCGTCAAGTAAGGACATCATTTGTGACCCTGCAACTTGCCACAAAATCATTTCCATATTAGGAAGAGGAAAGTGATCTTTTATACTATCCCTATTCAATGCACAAAATCTACGCATAATATGATTTGACCAGTTGTTTTCCGAACGAGAACCAAATTGGAAACCCACTCATAATACTTAACTGGGAAAATGATCCCAGCCTTCAATAGTTTTTCCAACTTCTTTCGAATAGTTGCTTCCAGTGTAGGGTTAATGGGTCCTTTTTTTGCCTAACTGGTTTTATGCCCTCCTTGAAAGGAATGGCATGCTGTATAAGAGTAGGATCAAAACCACAGAGATCCTCATAATACCAAGCAAAAACATCTTGAAATTCACCAAGCAGCTTAGCGAACCTGTTTTTTCTTCATCAAAACATTGGGCACCTATTTTAACATTCTTTGGGGACTTGGGTGTTCCAATGTTCAAGGAAATGGTTTCACCCACTTTCCTCTTTGATTCCTCTTCTTTATTTTTTTCTTTGTTACCTACATCACTCGATGAAAATGAACTTTCTAGAGGAGTCAAGCCTTTAGGATTTTTTTTATTTTCCATCGATATAATTTCCTTAGGCTTATAAAGTTCATTTTGAATGAAAGCATGGATTCTCTCATCACTAGGAAAGACCTGCCATGACTCTATGTTGCTAGAGATGTGCATACAATACAAATATTGAAAGGTACAATTAGGTCTTTGTGGCAGAAGTTGCCGAGTAGGAGAGGCTACAAAAACAACTAACCTGTCAGCCATTGAGTTCAATTCCCTTTTAACATGAGTGATGTCGAAAGATAGTAAGTTCGAGATAAGTTCCCAAATAGTTTGGGTGTAACGTTTCATTAACTTGTTGCTAGGAGAGTATATCTTACGAACAAGGTTTACAACAAGTTCAGAATCCCCCAAAACTGTAAGGTGACCACAACCCATATTATAGGCATTTTCAATGCCTAGCAGTGGCGCTTCAAATTCAGTGACATTGTTTGTGCAAGCAAACTCTAACCTGCAAGAAAATTTATGAATCTTACCCACATGAGAGTACAAGATAATAATAGCTCCGTTTCCTTCATTGGAGCATGAATCATCGAAGTGCATATGCCACATTCTATCCTCTAAATCAATTTGTTCCAAGGTAGTGTTGTCCTCAAATGCAAATATGGAATACACTCCTAGGTCCTCCTCGATATAATTCACACTAGGCTGTGGGACACTTTCTATGTAAGGTGAAATTATCGTTTCTCTTAGGAGTATGATGTTTTTACCATTCCGAGGAACAAATAATTGTGTCCTGTCAAGTGAGAGCTATCCACCTGTCAAAGCTTGCCAATCTATTCCTAAGATGATCAAGTAATTACTCACTGACATATCTATTACATGAATATTAAGGGTTGTCCTTATTTCAGGATGCGTGAACAAAACCAAGGTCACGTCCTTGATTTCACCTATGGTCGTTTGTTGTAAACTATTATAAGAGAGCATGCTTCTGGCATTTTAATTTGTACAAGACAATCCTAGCTCTTCCATAATAATTTTTGACATTACACTTCGGCCCGAACCTCCGTTGATGAGACAACAATGGGAAATCTTATCCATAATATTTATTGAAATATAAAATGGGTTTTGTTTTATAGGGTGTCTAAAGTTATGTACACCTACTTTATTTACAAATGAATCCTCCTCATCTACCTTTTCAAAGAGGTTGGCTACAATGGAATCTTTTCCTTCTATGAAACTTTTTAGTTGTTTCTGTTGTTCAGGGATGACAACCATGTCCAGGAGGGTAACATCTACTTTGATGTTGGCCAACTGATTTAGAATGTTGTATTTGGAAGAGGAAAGAAGGGAGGTTGTTCCTTGACTTTCCAAAGCCTTAGGAACCTGAACAATAGCAGCTGGTGAAGATGAGCTTGGGGTAGAAGAAGTGCAAGGAGGATTATATTTGCTTTTGGGAGCATAGGATTTATTCCTAGTATTTATGATCATGACATCCTCTGGCTCTGCAAAGTCTAGGACAATGATAGTAGTTTCAAGGCTCTTACCAAAGATTTTATCTCTGGCACTCTTATTTACCTCACATGTACTTTCCTCATGGTGTTCCTTGCAAAAGTTACACCAACTACGAGGCATGATAGCTTTGGGCTGAAAACTATTTTCATTTGGATTTCTAAAGGGGGGTGCAGAAGAAGATGAAGCTTCGAGGGTAAGATAGGGGACGTTTCCTTTCTACTCATACGCTATCATTCGATTATTCATGTCTTGTACAATATGTAAGAGGGCAGACATGTCTGTTTGTTTAATTGAGTCTCCCCCAGAAAGACCTTTCAAGTTGTTCTTCATACTCTAAACAAGTGTGCAGAGCAGAACCAAGGTTATAAATGGCCTTTTCCTCAAGCCTATGACGAGAGGGGGAAGGTAATGCATTATAATAATGCATGAAAGCGGATTGGTTTTGAGGGCGAATAAGATCAGGGATTTGGTTGTACAATTTTGTGAAACACAAGTTGAAGGACTTGATAGTCTCACCATCTTTATAAATGATGTTATTGTACTCTTGTAATTGCTTGGCTAGTCTTTTTGATTTCCCATAGGTATATTTGAACCAATAGACTAAATCCTCCCAAGTAGATAAAATATTAGGAGGGAGGTCAAATAAATTGCCCACAGCCTTCCCTTCAAGGGAATTCACAAATAAGCGCATACAAGTATCGTTGTCATTGGATCCTATGTTGCGACAGGCATTAGAAAATACCACCAAGTGTTCATTCGTAGTGACAATGTTATTCCATGAAAACCTAGGGAGATTATCTTTGAATTTAGGAAGTGGACGAGTAGCAGGTGCTAGGTTAAGAGGGGAGGAAACATGCCACAGGGTAGTTGTAGCATCTTGTCAAACTGAAAGATCCCATACTTTTTAATGAATTTGGCGGGGTTTGTAGTAGATTGGACAGGGACTTGGTGACTATATAAGCTACCAATCACTGATGAGGCTAAAGAAGCACCTCCAGTGCCACAAGAACACTTTGTTGGGTTGATAAAACAAAGTTCCTTCTTCCTATTTCAGCAATAGGATTAATTTATGGTGATAAACCTCTTCTTCTCCTAGAGATGTGAGGGTCTAAGGACATGAAAAGAAGATCAAAACTGTAGGAAAAAGAAAGTTATGGCTGATTCCTAGGACGCCTTTGCCTAGATTCCAAACGTTCTTGGACACTTATGTCTTGTTCAATTGCTACCCATGAGCGATTAATCTCAACCCGGGTATTAGCAGTATCTACGATGGTATTAAACAGGTTTAAAGCAATGCTTGTCTGATCTTGAAGACTAGGCTCAATATTGGGCTTCCTTGAAACAGGTACAGTCATTCAGAAATGAAACAGTAAAAGGATTAATATCAAAAATGTAAATATAGTCAATGATAATCAAACATAAAAATCAACCAGAGAGATATGGAATATCTCCCCAACATGGTCGCCAAATAAATGTTGAGGAAAATATATGAGATAATATTACTAGATCATTTTCAGATCTTGCTTGGCTAAGGAAATATAGACGGGAATATCACCCTATGTTTATAGCCTCAAAATTTTCTTCCTAATCCACAAGTATTAGTTACGAGGGCTTAGGCTGATTTTTAAAAGTAGAAGATTGCTGTAAAATTCAACATTTTTATATAATTTTCTGAATATAACAGATGCAAAAGTAAACATGGAGACAAAAGTAAAAATACCAAGTCAAATATTAACACAGATGAGACAGAATAGAAATCACTTATTTCATTCCAAGAAATCAAAAGAATTGTTCTCTTTACAAAAATCCCTGAGGGAGTTTGGACCAAAGTCAAACTTAGATGTCCCCGATGAAAACCATACAAAAGGACTTCTGACAGAAAGTAAAAAAAACTGAACTTTAAAAGCTGGATTAACTTGCCACAGATTGCTGCCCACTCGACTCTGCACAATATCCTTTATCAGTCATGAAATTTAATTCATAAATAGACAAGTCTACATAGACTATCAAAGATAGATCAACACCTCTGAAAACAAGTGTCTGAATGATGTAATTCAACTTTGAATCTTGCTGTCTACAATAGGACCGTCATAAAAGAGAATTAGGATTTTAATGAATTGAAGAATGAATGAAAACTGAACTATCTCAATAAAACTCAAGAGAAAACCTTAGTATGCTTTCTCCTTCTATCCTCCTCTTGTTCTTCCTTCTCATTTTGATTTTATGCATCCCAAATTAGTTGAAGTAGTTCAAATACTTATTTTAGTTAAGTTAGCTAAAACTCAACTAACTTTTAGTTAGGGGAAGAATTAATATAATAATAATAATAAGGGTCTTTTAATAAATAATAACTAGTAAGTGGGACCCCTTGTGACTCCCTTTAGTTTCTTAACAAAAATAAACATAACTTGTCAATCAATCAAATACATCCATCCTTGTGGCTCCCATCATCATTCTCATAATTTGAAAATTAAATATCAATGATATTTTAAAACATATCCAAACATATAATATCCAAAATATCCAAAATATCCAAAATAATATGTTGTCCAAAAATTCAGCAGTCAACTGTTCTCAACAAATCAATAATAAAATGTACTCAAAAACCATATTTGCCACTTTGGGAGGCAATATTCCCTTTGCTGTTGTTGTCTCCCTTTGACTTTCCTGAATTAGCCTTAGGCTGTGTGGAGCCTTGAGGCTTGATCTCACTGATGACATGAGAACAATCATCTCTCAAGTGCACACATGATGAAACAAATTTGGCTATATCACTTGAGGGAGAGGAAGGGGCAACAACATATTTTCCTTTGTCATGCGTGTGGTGGGATTCAGTTTTGAATCTTTTGATTGCATGAGAGGACTGTACAGGTGAGTGTGCAGGGGTAATTTGGACATTCAGGTTAACTGGTGGAGGAGGAGAAGGTAAAGACAAATCACTAGCAAATTTGGGTCATTTTGCAACGGCTCTTTCAACACTCTGGCGACATTATGTCATGGATATTGCAACGAATCTTGAGTCTCCCAAACGTCACTTCAGGTGACATGGCAAGCGCATCGAACCTATATTTTCGTCACAAGTGAAATGACAATAGGGAAGTTTTCACGATTGCAACAAAAAAGAAATACTGTTGCCAGAATGAATAAGTAAATAAATCGTCGAAAGAGCAACCAAATAGGGCAATCGTCGTAAGAGTGACCATAAAGAGAGATCGTCACATCCTCGACAATATTGGCAAATCAATGGAAAATTTTGTGACGAAGCAGTTGTTGCAATTGTGATGGACGTAGGGTATATTGCGACAAAGTTGCAATACAATTTTCATAAATTTGTATAGCAAGTTTGTCGCTAATGGAAAAGTTTGTTATGGAGGGTTCTTCGCAATTGCAACGAACCTGGGACGAAGTTGCAATACAATTTTTGTGATTTGTATAGCAAGTTCATCGCTAATGGAAAAGTTTGTTATGAAGGGTTCATCACAATTGCGATGAAAGTGCGATGAAGTTGCAATACAATTTTCGTAGTTTGTATAGCAAGTTCGTCGCAATATTTGTACACGTCATCGCAATTGCGACGACAATAATTTATTTATAAAAAAAATAAATTATTTTTTGAGCAAAAAAATTAAAATTGATTTTTGAATCAATTATAGAAGGTGCTATAATTGGCTAAAAAATGTCATAGGGACTACCCCCCTTGGCTTTGCTAGGAGTTGGCCTATACAAAGGAGTTGAGGATCAGGTGACAACACCTTGATTCGAGACTTGCCCCCAAGGACACACCAAGTGGATTGAAGGTTTCTTCCACATTAACCCAGGTGTGTATTGGGACGACAACATACACATTTATCATAAAGTCACATTTGATTTAGATGAAAGTTTGGTTTTTGTGATGCATTTTCATGAACTCATTTCACTTGCATGCCTAATCTGTGTGATAAATTCATCTACAAATGTCTATGGTCTTTCTTCTACACACTTGCATTCTATATTTTGTCGATCTCTAATCAAGTTCATGAATATGGTATTTCATCTATGTGTATAATTTGTCAAGTTCATTCTCATGGTGCTAATTTTCTTTGTGCAACATCATGCATCTATTATTGACTTTTCGTCAAGCATCTCTAATATGGATAGCCTTTTCTTAACTGACTCACAATTCCTTTCCCTCAAATGTTGAAAAATCTTTTACAATAACTTTTAGAAAATTTAAGAAAGAACCAAAGGTATTAAAACCCTATAACTTCCAATAAGTTTTCCCTCGGTTTCCTTTTAACTATGGCCCCACGTACACTTTCATAGGTTGCTCAACATAAACTTTCTCAAACTGCAAGTGTTCTTTCCCTAATACCACTATTGGTAAATTAAAGATACACAATTACAACATGAAAAAAAGATATGAGGAGAATATATCATTTATTGATGGAGTCATTGATATGATATGATTACATATTTTTATTTGTAAATATGGTAGTTATTCTGCCTATTCACCCCTAACTGCCAATACTATCACTTAAGTCAAAGTTTAACCTAATTGGTGACTTAGTAAACATGACATTTATTGCTTATCACTTTATTATATTACGACTATGAAATATATTGATGAGTTTCAATTATTCTAACACACCATTATAACTTTTTACGATAGAAAAAAAGTAAACTAAATCATGTTACTATAGTGGTGAAATAGTGATATAATCCTAAGTCACTTGACATGAAGACACGAGACATGGAGGACACGAGAATACGAGTATCCGATGCAGACATGATG
>SNQJ01S0002479.1:345285-381468 GCA_010110895.2 Picea sitchensis
GTTGATCCGGGTGCGCTAATCTGAACCGTCGGAGAGCTGCACCCCCGATCCCGGACCCCCCCCTTCTGTTTAAAGATCGAAAGGCGAGGGGGGTCCGAAAATTGCTGTGTGTCGTTGATCTGGGCGCGCAAATCTGAGCCGCCCGGTAGTGCTCGCTGCTTACCAAGGGCGCATAATCGCCCGAAACTTTGGATAAGTGGGTTTTAACCCATTCTTTTGCTCTCCAACCCCCTTAGCAAGAAATATCGCTAACAGTTTGGCAATCCTTTCTTTGGTTTCCTTCGAAGTGTCAGGCAACCTATCATCAAAATTTTCAAGTATGTTATATATAACCACACTTTTATTTAGATCTAAAGAAAAATAAAGTTGGTATTGAATTCAAAAAATTGTAATTTACCTTGGTGTACCAGTTATTTGTTCTCCTGATTTTTTCAAAATATTTTCTTTTGCATCATCAATGATCGCCTTCCACTCCCTCTCTGGAATTGAGGGAGGACGCTTATACCTAGGATTTCCTACCAAGCTTCATCTATAAACATCCCGCGTATATTTTAAATATTCACCCGCTGCAGAGGTGACCGCTTTTTTATTGAACGTGTCTACTCCAAAGAGGCCTTCAAGATAATCCATAAGTTCCTTTTTGAGGTTGGAATTCTGGAAATTCCACCTCATGCGTAAGCTTGCCCCAAAAATCAACAAGGTCTTCCTCTCTAGGTGCCTATAAAAAATGTCGTTTCCTACACACAAAAAGATATGATAATTAATTTAAAATTAATAATCTAGATGGTTTCTGTATGAGGACAACATTAAATGATTAAAATATGAATTAAAACTACCCGGGAGTCTTGATTGTTTTAATGGAAGTCCATTATCGTCGACCAAAAATGTGCATGGAAGGGTCCCCATGCTGTTCACACGTCTAGCTCCAGGAAATGCAACCATCTCAACCACATCACTATGATCCTCATCTCTGCCACCATCTCTAGACTCTGATCGAGGTGTGGATGTCTGGCGGTGCGTTTCATGGCTCCTATCTAAATTAGGTGTGGAATATTGAGAAGTAAATAGTGCTCTAGCAGCTGTATGATCGCCTGCATCAGGACTCTGTAGCGTCTCTGTAGTGCCACTACTACCAACACCGGGCTGAACAGGCTCCAAAAATGACTTTATAAAAAAGAAAATGTTTTTTTGTGAGATAATGTAAAATTTAAAGAACAAAGTATCATAATTGAACATATGAGTACATTAAAAAAAAACACTTTAAATTATGGCTATTACCTTATATGTGTTAAGTTGTGACATAAGGAGATTGGTCTTTGCTTTGACATCGGGAGTTTGATCTGGACGATCTAAGAAGCTAGCAAGTTCCTTGTTAGCTTTAATGATCTTTTTTTTTATTAAGACCATCAGATCAATGCATGAATAAAACCCCTCCTCATCGGCAGAATCATGATCAACGTGGCCTGCAGACTACATATAATTTCAACAAAAACAATGTTATTTCAATAAAATTATATAAGCAAATAATAAAAACAACGTAAAATGAAAGTGGAAATTGATAATCATTTACATGTTTTGTGGCTGGCCCTTTTCCACGATCATCCTGCTACATTCTAATATAATTAGAACCCCCAAATATTTAAAAAATTGTTAATGATAACAAAAAAACAATGTTAAAGACAATATTTACAACAATGTCAAAGATAATAAAAAAATATAATGCAATAAGTAGAGGTTTCTTAAAGAGGTGTTGCATAAGAACCTGCACACTATTAGTTAATGTTTCTATTCGATTCAAATGGCAATCCACTAATAACTCTTCCCCGGGAGCTATCTTTTTTATTGCACACAGGATTACCTGATTCTCTTCACGCCCGTCATATATGCAATTCAGTTGTTTTTTTGTTGTCCCGATTCGTGTGCTGTTTATAAACCCTGCGATATTGCCGGAAGCTTTAGGCCTTCCATCAATATAGACAGTCGCTCCCTTATTTTTATCCTTGTTTTTTAGTTGTATATAATTTGTGGCAAGTGCATATCTCCACATACTTCGCATGTACCTGACCAGCCACATCCAATCATTATAATTGTAACACTGTCTGACATAGTCCATCAATTCAGTTACTGTATTGTATTTTACAATTATTCCATTCATGGAAAATAGCCCCAAGCCATGCAGGGAGGATGGTGCAATGCGATATGTCCTATTGTTGACAACGAAGTCAACATCTATAGGAGGTAGTTCCTTAGGTACCCATTGTTTCACGATATGCTTATACTTGAGAAGAACATCTATGTTTCCTATTCTCTCATCATCATAAGAGCATGATCCTCCTTTGGAAAGAAAAAATTTCATGCGTCTACAAAATTTTATTCTGACTTTTTCACCTCTGGTCCTTGTTTGCTTATCATATCTACTAGATGCAGTCGCATTTCTGTCCTCTATTTGTCCTAGGCTTTCCTCACTCGACGAAGAAATATTTGACAGGTACCTGTTTGGTTGTACCTTCAGTTGCATGTGCACGTGTTGTTATTTAGTAGTCCATCATCATATTCAAAGTTCTAAATAAATAATTTATATCTTTAGTTTTGGATGCACAATTAGACTAGGGTGCAGTTACCAATATTAGTGGTCAAGCACCTAATTTAATGTGATATCCCTCTTGATTTTGGACATATTAAGGACATATTAATGTGATAACACTAAGGACATGATAAATTTATCATATGGATCTAAGAAAAAAATAGTAGTAAGGCTATAGTTTGTTGGATTTGTGCAAATTAGAATTATTATAAGAAATGTCCATTGAAGATGAGGGTCAATGCTATGGAGTAAGAAATCCAACCATCAGTTGGTGTGTTGCAAATCGTGGGTGCTTTAGTTGATAATATTTCTAAGCAAGCCAAGAGTATAACTATACAAATATTACTTTTGTTCGATACAAGAGTAGAACTATACAAATATTAGTTTTGTTCAAGCCAAGATTAGAACTATACAAATATTAGTTTTGTTCAATCCAAGTTGAAGAATAAGTTAGTTATGGTGATAAGAATAAGATAAGAATAACATTCTCCATTGACCTTGTGTAAACCATTTCATTTGGTGTTTGTTGAACTAAGTGTAAAGAACAATGTTGGAGAATTATAAGACGTAAGTTAAGTACGAGCTATTTGTTACCTCTTTATTACCTTTTATTTTAATTGTATCCATATTTTGTATTGATCAAATGAGGAATTAACCCAAAACTGATGCCATTAGACACAAACTCAATCCTAAGGCCAACTAAGGAGAAACAACAACACACGTTAATTAATCTAGGAGTCAAGCATGCAAACAAACCTTCTCACAAAGAAGTGCTAGTTAGTGATGGAATCCAACATCGCAGAATCAATGTGCAAAGGGGATGAGTTTCGGCGGGTGGGAAAGTTACATTGACAACCTTCTTAATGAACTAATGCCCTGGTGCAAGTTACCTCACCAAGCAATGGGCAACCCTCCAAGGAGTCTGAGTGAGTCTAGCCAACGTCGTTCCCAGGTACAACACCACCTTCCCTGTGCTGTCACCGTATGTAGGAAGTCTAAAAGATTATGGCCTCTATGGTACCACCTACTATACCAAAGCAGAGGGGGGACAATCGACACCAAGACCAAAAAAGAAGGGTTGATTACTCTGAGGGCCTGAATGAGACCTCGTGATTGACACTTGTGTTAGAAGGGCTTCCCAAAGTCGGTGATATAGAAAATGGATTTCACTCCCTAACTCAAGGCTTTATGTTTGTTTAGCATCTTTGGAAAGTTATTCTCACAGTCCTATTCCAAAGCTCTACACCTAAGATAATATGGGTTTGAAGAGCCCTAGAAAAGTTGCTAGATAAATTTTAATTAGCGCTTGATTTTAGGTTGTTGTTACTCAAAGGAGCGGTTGTGAAACTGATGGCATTTTGAATCGACTCTTTAAACCATGCAAGAGGAAAATAAAATGCAAGAAATTCAACTTCGATGAAAACTAGATATGGGAAGGAGCAAGAATGTTTTAAGCCAAGAAATCATTTCTTGATAGATTACTATTTGTGCAGTACTGCAAAATGACCCAAATTTTAAAAATACCATGCAAATGTCATAGTTCACTTAGTACACCTATACAACATTGAATCAAATGTCATCATTTCTAACATAGTAAACTTTTATGATTATAGAGACCACCATACACATCTTGAATACTCATAAGGATCACGGGGGCTTCACCTTGTTGATACAACATCCATGCAACATACATCCCACATTTCACGCAACTCCATCCATTCCTACATTATGCATCATCCAACTTCCATTGCTTGAAGAGGTGGAAGAACTAGAAGGGGATGAAGCTTATAGACCAAAAGACTCCCAATGGGGATGTGTGGTTCAATCCTAAATGGACCAATAATAAAGAAGGTTCTCTTTAATGTTTTTATTTATTTATTTATGTTCAATTTTAGTGCTCCAAGATACAGTTTTACATGGTTTAAGGCCTTCAAAAAAACCTCCTTTGCAAGTTTGGCCAAAATCCTATTATTTTTCCTTAGAAAGTTTTATGCATGCAGAGCTAAGAATGTAGTGAAGGGAATTTCATATATTTTCACTTTTCACTTTGCATCTACAAGCAAAAGTATAAGGAAAAGGGGTGACATAATGTAAAGGCTATGGGGAAGGCTGATACACATAGCATAAATCACATAAAAAGTAAGGGGCTATGTTAAGTGAAAAGGAATGTGAAGTGGAGTGTTGATGTGGAGCTATATACCAATGTGGATGAAGAGGTATATACTATGGGGTTTGAATGCAAAGAGGCATGCCCTCCACACTTCACATTAGTACTATTGTGGGGCAACTATAAGCTTGGTGACTAGGAGGAAGTACAACTACACCCTCTGCAATATGGTTGAGTGAAAACTAACAACTATGGATGTACATATATGGATGTGGATCAATCCAAGTCATATACATGCCAGGTACCATTCATGTACATGCTTAATCCAAGTCACATACATGCTCAATCCAAGTTGAAGAATAAGATAAGAATAACATTCTCCATCGACCTTGTGTAAACCATTCCATTTGGTGTTTGTTGCACTAAGTGTAAAGTAGAATGTTGGGGAATTATATGACATAAGTTAGGTATGAGATATTTGTTACCACTTTATTACCTTTTATTTTAAGTGAGGGTGCAATTGAGTGAGGGTGCACAAGCTAAGAGGAAGGACACACTTGTTGATAGAGGGTGTACAAGTTCAACAACATGCACAAATCTTCAAGAGAGGCTAACACTTGCTTAAATCAAGTTCACTACACCTTCGAAGGGAATTTAAGTGATGTATAAAGGAATTTGACATGAGAAGGCATCTACACTAGCTGTACCTCCAATATTAGAATCCACCAAGATAGTTTGGGCTTTGATGTCATGAAAATACATAGAAGAATTGCCAAAAGCTGACATCGCTTGATTCAAGCTGTAATAAACTAATAGTCTTTCTTCTGTAATAGGATCCATTACTAGCCTGGCAATCAATATCAACCTCAACTTGAATGAATTTACTATCCATATCCATCAGGAAATTTACTTTTTAACACAACTGCAATCATTGGACTGTTCACAAGAATATTAAAGTCCATGGGGCAATTACAAGCTTGACTTATTTGAATGTTTCTCTGGCCTACTTCCTGCAACACTCTTTTTTTAGAACCTTAACAAAGAGTTCTTTCATGGGAAATGTTGGGCTTTGTAAATCCCTTGATAGTCCCTTCGGTATGGTCATAGCTCTCTTTCTAAATTATATTTGAATGGGTCTTCTTGATTCTAGTTCTAATGTGGAATGAATCACATTTTAATATAAATGAATGGTTTTCATGGGAATCGCCTAGTAATATTCACACGTTAAATATGTTTGATTAGTAAACAACTGAGATTGGAGAATCAATATGAAGTTGGGTTGTGGGGCCTGTTATCCCCACTTTTTATGGATAACTAGGAGATAATGTCTCAAGGCCCACAGGTCCTAGACATGGAGTACCGAGAGTAGGATTGACCTGAGCATGGCCCTGGAGGGCCCACATTTTCTTCTTCTATCATCTTCATCATGTCAGTAGCAGCAACATCCATCACCATCGGCTTGGTCCCATATCATAAGAGGTTCTTGCTCCATGAGGTAATTGGTCCAGGTATCATGGTATGTGTCACTTTTGATCATTGAAACCTTTAAATATATGCATCTGATTCCTTTTATCTCTAACAACTACTTTGATCTTACAATTTCCCACTTGACCATGTTTGGGGGGATTGATAGGATGCCCTAGCAAGCCTGTGTCTATAGGTTTTGGTTTTCCACTGGGGGGGTTTCTGAAAATCCATTGTTTGCTCCCCTCATAATACCACTTTTACATCTTGCTTCCCACTCATCTATCCCATTCCCCTTGTCAGGGCATTGGGTTGACCCCTTTTGAGGATTGCACCTTATTTCATGGGAAGAAGGGGCTAAAGGCCCAGAAGGTAAAAGAAAGTTGGTAAAAGATAAAAGCCTAAGAACAAACCTCGAGATGCTTCGCCCAGGGATCCCTGAGAAAGAAATAAAAAGCTTCTTAGCAAGAAACAAGAGGGACCCGGTAAATAATAAAACAAGACCTAGTCAGAGGATGGGGGGTCTCATTACAAGCCAGCCTATTAGGTCCATGGGTACCTAGTAGTATGACATTGCCATCAGTTGGTTACCATGCCAGGGCAGTGACTCTTGGTTGCATCGCTAAGGGAAAGGGGGTCTCATTGCGAGCCAACCTTCTCATTTCTGCAAAAGTACTTGTGGGTAACACTGCCAACTTTGGTCACCATGCCAAGGCAGTGTCCCCTGGTTAGCTCTTGAACAAAAAGAAAAGTAAATAAAAAGTCAGGATCTAGTAAGAGGATAGGGGGTCTCATCATGAGCCAGCCTATTAGGTCCATGCGTACCTAGCAGTATGACATTTCCATTAGCTGGTTACCACGCCATGGCAATGACTCTTGGTTGCATGGCCAAGGGAAAGGGGGTCTCATCACGAGCCAACCTTCTCATTTCTGCAAAAGTACTTGTGGGTAATGTTGTCAGCTCTTGTCACCATGCCAAGGCAGTGTCCCTTGGTTAGCTCTTGAACAAAAAGAAAATTAAATAACAGAATAAAAGAATAAGGCAAAATGGGCTTGGAAAAAATGCATCCATGACAGGGACAACTCACCTTCTACAAAGGCACCCACAGGTAACACATTGCATCCTTGGCCTTACTGCACCCAAATTTTTGGACCTCCCCTGACCACATCATCCACTTACATGGCTTGGATGATCTCTCTCTAGGGACTTTCCTTTTTCTGTGGACACTAGCCCAATAGGACACCTTGTCTTTTTCCTCAAACTTGTATTGTAGTCTTGTGTAATGTCTTTGAGATATTGGCAGATGTACTAGGGATTTTATGCATATGTTTGACAATATTAATGATGAAATGTGATTGACATTGCTATGATCCCTGTTACTGATGAGCCCATGGAGGGCGTAGCTTTTGATGTGCAGGACCATACCTGATGGATAGGTACCATTTGGATCGGTACACATTGGGAGATGATCAGTTCGGACCTCCATGGGGATGAAGAGCCCACCATATGGATGCTGAGACCCCATCAGGGGGAAAAGATAGGGTAGAGGATGGTTAGAGGTTTTTCACCTAAGAGGAAGAGGACGTCCCATCAGGGGCACTTTGGCAGGACTAGTCCTAGGGGGAATGACCCCTTTTTAGTGGAACGCTAGCCTTGGAAGGCCTAGGACATCATCATCTTGACCATGATGTCACCCAGCTTCATGGATGCCTTGGGAGGCAGATTAGGCAACATTGGCACGTGTGGCAAGTTGGAGAGGCCCAATGAGGCCTAACATTTTGCTCCAGGATGCCCCATGTGTCTCATAAGGGGTTGACGTCTCCTTTGAGGGGGATTTTATTTCCTTTTCAGCTTGATTTAGGATTTAGTTTGACAATTTAATGTAAAAACAATATGATTTTGGTATTATGGCCTTATCGGCCTTTTTATGACCTAAAAAGTAAATTAGGTCATTGATACACTATATATTGAGGAGTTTTAGCCTCATTTTATCATGATAACTCACTCACTCATTAGTGAGGTCTGAAATTTGCACCCTATTTGGGTAAGTGGCTGATTTAAGGAAGGCGCACTTGTTGAAGGAATATATTTTTGGCATTCTATGGTGTTTCTATTGAAGGAAGGTTTACAACTAGGGTTTGCATGATTATTTCTTGATGATTTGTAAGTATTTTTTTTTGCAAAACTTCTTGATTGAATGGTTGTAGTTTAATTTCTTGCATCTATTTATAAATATTGTTGAATCAAAAACCTAGGGGACAAACACACAAGTAGGTCGTTGTATCATGTCCCCTGATAGAGAAGCTTTAAGCCATTGAAGAAGAAAGAGAGAGCCTGGCCATAGCTACACTTCTCTTTCCTTCTTTATGCTAGCCGTACCTTTCTGTCTCAAGAGGAAGAGGACATCCCAGGCCTAGGTCATCTACACCTAGGGCCGTTTTTGTTTAGGGTTTGATGAAAGAGCCTTACCTTAGCAACACTCTCCCTCTTAAACCCTCCTGTCTTGATCTTATGAGATAGCCATTTTTTCCCCTTACTTCCTTCAGCTTCTGTGTCCTTCACTTAGCTGACTCCATTTCACCCTTTAAGGAACTGATCTCTAAGACCCCCTTGCGCTGAAGTGACTTTGGTCACAAACAAAACTCTTAAAGTCTTTGAAACCCTAACTATACTAACCCTAAGTTCTATCTAACCCTACTAGCCCTAGATTGCTAACGTCACCCTTGGTTATCTCATCTTGATGCAGCAACATTTCACCTTATGAGCAATTGAATGGTAGTTAAAGGCATTAATTAAGTCAAGAAGTGATTTGTTACATTGAATGCTATATCGTTCTAGTATTTATTGGTGAAGTGACATTACTACTATTTCTATTCTGCAAACATTGACTTCGTCAATATTTACTTTTAAATTGCTTATATTGAATATCAGATAGTCACTAATTTATATGAAGTACTAACCAAGATTGCACATATTAGTTTCCTTGTTGCTTTGTCTCAAGCATATGTTTTTCTTTTTGGTTATACTCTATTATTGGCTGTTTAGCTGGGACTATTTTCTTTGGTGGTGATCTGTGAAGGGGAAACTTATCTTATTCCTGTTATCCTTTAGCCTCTTCAAAACCCCAAGTCACCGGGGACGTCTCCCTTGGGCCTAACCTCCCTATATAGAAAGAACCTTCCCATCATGGTGACATTGGGTGGGGAAGGTTCCTGTTTCTCCATTTTGACCTACTATTCTCTAAGCCTTTCTCCTATCTACAAATTGTGCGATAACATTTTGGCACCGTTGTCTAGGAACACTGAGTCAAACCTTCCTCAAGATGAAAAGTTTTCTGTAAGCCTTGCCTCTAGACTTATTATCTTACAAGCTTACCTGCCGACTCCATTAGGGTGTTTTCCCTATTTATTTGATAGTTCCAAGTAAACTATCTGGCGACTCCACAAACCACAAAGAGGTACAATAACCCTCCTTTGTCTTTCAGAAGGAAGCCTCCTAAGAAGCCTCCCATTGTAAAATCACTTTTTGGAAGAGGTCTCCCTCTTAACATCATGTCTAGCTCTCAGACCACCACTACGAACCCAGCCAACAATCAAAGACAATGATCATCTACTCTTTTCAAGCGGCTAGATATGTCAGCCATACCAAGCTTCCCTAGGCAAATGCCACCCAAGTATGAAAAGTGGTTGCCTAAGTTTATCGGTACTGATGCAATCAGTGCCGAAGATCATATGAGTAACTTTAGGGAATTTTTTTAGCTTCATCCCATTAGTGATGATGATGAATATTTAGTCATGAAGTTATTCTCCACTACCCTTTATGATGCTTCAAGGTGTTGGTACTTGAGTCTTCCCGATGGTTGCATTAAAACAATGGAAAAGTTGAAAGAAGCCTTTCTCAAGAGATGGAGTGTCAAGGAATATCCTAACATGCTCCTTACCCAGATAAATAATCTTTGGAAACATAAAAATGAGTCTATCTGGGAGTTCCATATAAGGTTTGAAACCTTACTACAAAAGATCCCTGCAAACCATCACCCGAAGGATGATTAACTTGTTCACATCTACACTAAGTCCTTCAATGTCCAGTTGGGATACCTCCTCAGGGACAAAGATCCCAAGTCAATCAAAGAAGCACAAGAGATCGCTACTAAGATTGAGGGAAACCTCCTTTCATCCAAAATTGAGCCTTTTACGAATCCAAGGGGAAAATTGGACACCAAGCCAAAATTGGTCCACAGTGCCGAACCTACCTTAGATCTTTGCACCAATATAGCAAAGTTACAAGCTTCCATGGATACGGTTATGAAAAATTAAGAGAAAATGATGAGTAGGATTGTCACCTTGGAGAAGTCCCAAACCTAAGCACCTAGGGCACCTTATAAAGGGAAATTCCAAAATGGTAATCAATTTTACAAACCCAAGAATGAGCAAGAAGTTCCCAATACCCTAGCTGCTACAAATGTCGTGGATGAAAACCCTTGGTGCCTGGAATGTAGTGAGGCACATTGGGAGCATGAATTCCCTTATGGTAGTAATGGCCACCAACAAGTGAACAAGATAGGCCATCTCATGGAGGGCCCTCAGATAAACATCACAGATGAAGAACATTAGATAGCTGTGAGAGAAGCAGCCAGGTTAGCTAGAATGGAAGTCATAAATAACCTAGACCAAGAATCAAAAGAGAAGTTGAAGAAATAGGAGGTCCAGGTATATGGAAGAAAGAAAATGAACCAGCCTACTGTTGACCAAACGAAACCCCCACTAGACGTACTGCTTCCAAAAACGTCCAAGAATGAAGGGGCTGATTTGAATTTTGACTTTGAAGGGGAATTATCTAAGATGCATGTGAATATTCCCATGAAGGAAGTCATTAAGGTTCCATCTATCAAGAAACGTTTTGATAATTTCTTCTAGGAATTAGATGGACCCATCTATCCTCCCATTATGCTGCAAGCCGACCATTTCAGGATCCAATATGGGGAAAACCCTCCCTTCTTCATGACTTTAACAATGAACACCAAGAGCCTCAACAACTTCATGCTAGATACAAGGGCAGGTGCCAGCATGATGTCACTTAAAGTCATGCAACAATTGGGTTTGAAAGTCACACCTCCTTACAGAAATGTGTGTGGCTTTGAGTCAAAAGCCATACCCACACATGGGGTAGTTGAAAATGTGGAAGTTTTCCTTAAAGAATACCCAGAGAAGATGGTCCATATTGATATTGTGGTAGTTGACGTCCCAGATGTGTGAGAAATGTTGCTGTCTAGAAAGTTTTCTGTAATGTTCGGTGGAACCCTCGAGATGGACCTTGCATTCATAGAATTTCTTCTAAAAAATGGAACAATAGGTCATCTCCTGAATGTGCCAATAACTGGAAACCATGTGCAAGAGATTACTCACCCTGCTAAAGATGATAAAGCACATAATGAAATCATACAAACTCTTCAAAAGTACTCTCAAGAAGATATACCTTTCACAACAGAAGAAGATTTTAATCAAATCAAATGGCCCAAAAAGGAATAATACCAACAACTCCTAGACGAGTTCAAAGACAAAGAAGCTGAGACGGTGAAGATATTGAAGAAATCAAAAGATGATGTGCAAATCCGTCCTTCCCAACAAAAAGTGTTCACAACAAAAGCCCACCCTCCTCCCTCTCCACAATACACCAGGGTTGTCTAAGAGACAACCAAATACAAAGTCAGGAAATACAAGGAAGGAGACATGGTGTGGATGTGGGACACCCAGAAAAGAGAGCCAACTAATGATAAAGGAAGCACTCAGTCATGGCTTAGAACCTTCAAAGTTGGAATGGAATCAGTTGATAACTCGTACTACTCTTCCACTTTGGAAGGAAGAAGGCGCCCCTTGCCTATCAGCGGGCACCTCCTCAAACCCCACCAAGGTGGTGGGACCTGAATTCATAGGTAAGTGCATGTAAGTAGCCATTTTTCCATGTATTATACCCGTTGCATTGCATATTAGTTTGCTTTCACATTTGCATTTATTGATTGTTTTCTTTCAGTCTATATATATATCAATATGTATGCTAGGTGGCATTACCACCCATTTTTGTTACTGATATTTCTATTGAGTTGAGCAGGTCTGTAGGTTATGCCAGAGATGCTGAGGTTCTCATGTGCTCTATGGTGAGCATATGTCCCCGAGTTGGAGCCAGATGTTATCCACACTTTTTAGGGATAACTAGGAGATCATGTCTTGAGGCCCACAGGTCCTAGACATGAAGTACCGAGAGCCGAATTAACCTGAGCATGGCCCTGGAGGGCCCACCTTTTCTTCTTCTATCATCTTCATCCCATTAGCAGAAGCAACATCCATCACCATCGGCTTGGTCCCGTATCAAAAGAGGTTCTTGCTCCATGAGGTAATTGGTCCAGGTATCATGGTATGTGTCACTTTTGATCATTGAAACCTTTAATATATGCATCTGATTACTTTTATCTCTAACAACTTCTTGGATCTTACAATTGCCCACTTGACCATGTTTGGGGGGATTGATAGGATGCTTTAGCAAGCCTGTGTCTATAGGTTTTGGTTTTCCACTGGGGGGGTTTCTGAAAAGCCATCATCCACTCCCCTCATAATACCACTTTTACATCTTGCTTCCTGCTCATCTATCCCATTCCCCTTGTCCAGGCATTGGGTTGACCCTTTTTGAGGATTGCACCTTACCTCATGGGAAGAAGGGGCTAAAGGCCCAGAAGATAAAAACAAGTTGGTAAATGATAAAATCCTAAGAACAAACCTCGAGATGCTTTGCCCAGGGATCCCTGAGAAAACAATAAAAATCTTCTTAGCAAGAAACAAGAGGGACTCGGTAAATAATAAAACAAGACCTAGTCAGAGGATGGGGGGTCTCATTACGAGCCAACCTATTAGGTCCATGGGTACCTAGCAGTATGAAATTGCCATCAACTGGTTACCATGCTAGGGTAGTGACTCTTGGTTGCATGGCCAAGGGAAAGAGGGTCTCATCACGAGCTAGCCTTCTCATTTCTGCAAAAGTACTTGTGGGTAACGCTGTCAGCTCTGGTCACCATGCCAAGGCATTGTCCCCTGGTTAGCTCTTGAAAAAAAAGAAAAGTAAATAAAAAGTCAGGATCTAGTTAAAGGATAAGGGGTCTCATCATGAGACAGCCTATTAGGTCCATGGGTACCTATTAGTCTGACATTTCCATCAACTAGTTACCATGCCAGGGCAGTGACTCTTGGTTGCATGGCCAAGGGAAAGGGGGTCTCATCACGAGCCAACCTTCTCATTTATGAAAAAGTAATTGTGGGTAACGCTGTCAGCTCTGGTCACCATGCCAAGGTAGTGTCCCTTGGTTAGCTCTTGAACAAAAAGAAAAGTAAATAACTGAATAAAAGAATAAGGCAAAATGGGCTTGGAAAAAATGCATCCATGACAGGGACAACTCACCTTCTACAAAGGCACCCACAGGTAACACATTGCATCCTTGGCCCTTACTGCACCCACATGTTTGGACCTCCCCTGACCACATCATCCACTTACATGGCTTGGATGATATCTCTCTGGGGACTTTCCTTTTTCCGTGGACACTAGCCCAATATGACACCTTGTCTTTTTCCTCAAACTTGTATTGCAAGCTTGTGTAATGTCTTTGAGCTATTGACAGATGTACTAGGGATTTTATGCATATGTTTGATAATATTAATGATGAAATGTGATTGACATTGCTATGATCCCTGTTACTGATGAGCCCATGGAGGGCGTATCTTTTGATGTGTAGGACCATACCCGACGGATAGGTACCATTTGGACCGATACACATGGGGAGATGATCAGTTCAGACCTCCATGGGGCTGAAGAGCCCACCAGATGGATGTTGAGATCCCATCAGGGGGCAGATATAGGGTAGAGGATGGTCATAGGTTTTTCACCTGAGAGGAAGAGGACGTCCCATCAGGGGCACTTTAGCAGGACTAGACCTAGGGGGAATGATCCCTTTTCAGTGGAACGCTGGTCTTGGAAGGCCTAGGACGTCACCATCTTGAACATAATGTCACCTAGCTTCATGGATGCCTTGGGAGGTATATTAGGCAGCATTGGCATGTGTGGTAGGTTGGATAGGCCCAATGAGGCCTAACGTTTTTCTCCAGGATGCTCCATGTGTCTCAGAAGGGGCTGGCATCTCCTTTGAGGGGGATTTTATTTCCTTTTCAGCTTGATTTAGGATCTAGTTTGACAATTTAATGTAAAAACAATATGATTTTGGTATTATGGCCTTGTCGGCCTTTTTATGACCTAAAAAGTAAATTAGGTCATTGATACACTATATATTGAGGAGTTTTATCCTCATTTTATCATCATAACTCACTCACTCATTAGTGAGGTCTGAAATTTGTGCCCTATTTGGGTAATTGGATAATTTAAGGAAGGCACACTTGTTGAAGGAAGAGATTTTTGGAATTTTATGGTGTTTCTCTTGAAGGAAGGTTTATAACTAGGGTTTGCATGATTATTTCCTGATGAATTGTAAGTATTTTTTCTGCAAAACTTCTTGATTGAATGGTTGTAGTTTAATTTCTTGCATCTATTTATAAATATTGATGAATCAAAACCCTAGGGGACAAAAACACAAGTAGGTCATTGTCTCATGTCCCCTGATAGAGAATCTTTAAGCCATTGAAGAAGAAAGAGAGAGCCTAGCCATAGCCACACTCCTCTTTCCTTCTTCCTTTATGCTAGCCGTACCTTTCTGTCTCAAGAGGAAGAGGACGTCCTAGGCCTAGGTCATCTACACCTAGGGACATTTTCTTTTAGGTTTTGATGAAAGAGCCGTGCCTTAGCAACACTCTCCCTCTTAAACCCTCCTGTCTTGATCTTATGAGCTAGTCGTTTTTTCCCATTACTTCCTTCAGCTTCTGCGTCCTTCACTTAGCTGACTCCATTTCACCCTTTAAGACAACGATCTCTAAGACCCCCTTGCGCTGAAGTGATTTTGGTCACAAACAAAACTCTTAAAGTATTTTGAAACCCTAACTATACTAACCCTAAGTTCTAGCTAACCCTACTAACCCTAGATTGCTGACGTCACCCTTGGTTATGCTATCTTGATGCAGAAATGTTTCATCTTATGAACAATTGAATGGTAGTTAAAGGCATTAATTAAGTTAAGAAGTGATTTTTTACATTGAATGCTATATCGTTCTAGTATTTATTGGTGAAGTGACATTATTGCTATTGCTATTCTGCAAACATTGACTTTGTCAATATTTACTTTTAAATTGCTTATATTGGATATCAGATAGTCATTGATTTATATGAAGCACTAACCAAGATTGCACATATCAGTTTTCTTGTTGCTTTGTCTCAAGCAGGTGCTTTTTTTTTTGTTATACTTTATTATTGGTTGTTTAGTGAGGACTATCTGCTTTGGTGGTGATCTATGAAGGGGAAACTTATCTTATTCCTGTTATCCTTTAGCCTCTTCAAAACCCCAGGTCACTGGGGATGTCTCCCATGGGCCCAACCTCCCTAAATAGAAATAACCTTCCCATCATGGTGACATTGGGTGAGGAAGGTTCCTGTTTCATGAGTTTTACCTACTATTCTCTAAGCCTTTCTCCTATCTACAAACTATGCGATAACAGGGCCCATAGTTTTATGCATTTTCTCATTTATTGGAGCTAAATCCTTAATCTGATGGAGATTAAAAAGCTTGGCCTTTTATTAATGTTATATTTTCCGAATAAAGTTTACAAGAGTGTTTATTCTTTATGGCAGTAGGTCTGAAATCATCCAGATTTATTTGAAAGAAATGAAGGCCACACATTGTTGCACTTTGGGAGAATCCCAAACTCTCTTTTACTGCCTCCTTTTGGATAATTGGAAGAAATACACTATGATAGAAGTTGAAACCTTATCTCATAAAAGGAAACAAATCTAAACCTATTTTATATTTCTTGGTGGACTGAATACAGTAATGATGATGGTTATATCATATATGCAATTATATTAAATTCCTTTTTCATTTACAACACTCATGTCATGCCCATGATTTTTAGGTTCCCAAGTTGATTTACAGAGAGGGTACTCAAAGCCTACCTACTTTGTGCACTAGATCAGCTCAGGGGTTTCAACAAAATTTTACCTTCTTTTCTGTTTAACAATTGAGGGTGTACAACAACAAGCTTTGTAATGACCCCGCCTGGAACTTCACCGATAGGTATCCTCGAGTCTGCAAGTGTCTTATTGTTCTCCAGGATTCTCCCCGCATTAATGAGTTTCATGTCATTTATTTTTTTAGGAGCATTTTCCTTGCCTTGTGTCCACTTTTCAAGTATGCTTTCCTTGAGAGTGGCAATTGTAGCAGCCGACGCATATTTTTGAGGACCAATGTCGGTACCATCATAAAGTCGAAACTTCAGTTCCAACAATTCCCCTCCTGCCATTGCAACTCTCGCTAGTGTATATGTGGATCCAGGCACAACATGCCTTCCAATTCTCAATCAATTTTTCACAAGTGCATTCTATAATCCTCGCTTAAGATCTCAAATCCTTGCAGGAGAAAAAAACAATAAACAACCTAGAGGATTTTATCCTACCAAAATACTTCACAAAAGTAAGAATTTATCTTACACATTTGCTTATTCAATAAAAACCTTTCAAGAAACATACCCAAATTCCAAGGAGAATCTCGACGAGCACTTCCACAACATTTTAAAACCCTCTATAAATTCTTGGTATGGAAGATAACATCTCAGTATAATTGAAGTCCAAATTTATGACTTGAATTTATTGCGCTGTGAAGATTAACTGCCAAAATCTAAATTGTCAAGCAGGGTAACTCAAGTTAGCTTTCTTCAGTGACCCAGGTTCAATACCCAAAAATGTGCTCAGAAATCTATCGGATGAGAATAACCAAATTCAAGGGCTGGACTAGAGGATGGAGTGCAGGGATGGAGGTTAGGATTTATGTTCTTCTAGAACGATCCAAAGGAGAGGCCTCCCATGAATGTAGTATTTCTCATGCTGCAGAATATTAAGAAAGCTTAAGCATGCTAATCATGGCAAGATTTAGACTAAGACCTCCTACCCAGAGACATTGAGTTATAAAAAGAAAAGTGTGGTTGAAGAATAAGCAACGAATGCCTTAGGTTTCCAGCTAGGAAAATGGGGTCTTAGGCACCAAAGAATGAGATTGCACCAGAGAAAAGAGAGGGCATACCTGTAGAGAAATACACACATGATACAACCCTATCCTTCATTCTAACAAAACTCAAAAATCTTCACGATGCTTCCTTGCTGAACTAGACAATGAGAAGTGGCTATGAAGACAAGAAAATAAGCATGAATTAGTTCTACTGTCTTTCACCATTAGCTGAGAGAAAGTACCAAACTGAAACCATTTCAATTGATTGAATACTCATAAAATTAAACAATGCTACCAAGGCGAATTTGCTACATATCCATAGATGGAGAGTTTCCAGCGTTGATGAGCACAAGAGATAGGGAAAACTTAGCCTCTAGGGTGCACATATAGACCATCCACAAGTTTGAAGTGAAATGACAGAACTTAGGTGTGCATTCCTTCAACAAAGTTTTACAAGAGCAAGGGGCTGCTTATATAGAAAAGAGCCGAACAACTAGTTTTCCATGAAAGGGGGGCCCCTAGATTCTTCTATAAGCTTAACCCACATCATGAACCTTTTTACATAATGTATCATGAAATACAACTGAAGTAGAGGGTGAGGGGTGCACCCCCTTCTCTAGAGGCACAAATAACTAGGAAATTATGGTAAGTTTAATCATTTCTTGTTGGGTTAGTTCCAAATTGATGTTGTTTCTAGTCAAAACACCTTTTATTTCACTAACTTGGATGAGAAGTGAAGGAGCTGCTGGTTAATGGGCAACATTTGAAGCACTATTTTCAATAAATACAATTGAGACCTTTCAAGAAAAAAAACAAAAAAGGAGGTTTTTGGGTAGTTTAGACGAATAAATTCAATCTCTTTGGATTGAAATTTTAGGTGGTCAACCATTATAGTTCTGTTTACATCCTTTCTTTTGATTTTCTTAAGTTTGTCTCTAAATTTTAATAGGTTGTTCTACATTTGCATGAGAAATCTAGGTCTTAGGGGTCTTGAAGCAATGGTTTAGGAGTTTTCCTTTTGCATATAGGTTTAGGATTTTGTTTAATGTCGAAGTTCCATGAAGGTCTTGTTAGCACTTGGTAAATTTCCTAGAGGTTGAAAACAGAAGAAATCTACAAAGGTAACTTTATCCAACCACTTTTGAAGCTGGGATCTAGCCCTTCCAACTTCAGAGATGGATCTCTCTATATGATTTAGCTATGTTTCCAATTTTAGATATTAGGCTAGGTAAAGAAATAGGTCGGTTTTGTTGTCAAAGTATCTTTTGAATTGGTTGAGACAGTCTACACATCCATTGGGCTATGGGGTCTGCGTTTAATAAAAAATGAAATACAAACCAGAAACGCAAAGGAAAAACTTCCACAGGCCGAGATAATATAATCACTGGATCTTTTAGTAGCTTAAATGATGATGAGTAGAAAAGATGAGAAAAATACTTTCAACAAAGAAGCAGTTAAGAATTCCTTTATTGAAAATACCAGAAGAAAAACACTAAAATCTTTCGAATCAGAAACAAGGTATACGAGATAAATCCTGCAACATTCATTACTATTAAAGATTATAATTAGAAAACAAGATGATCACAAAGCAAGAATAACGTTCAACTTAGAGAGAAAACATCACTAGTGAATACACGCAAGAATCCTGTAAAAATGCCTCCTTTTTATTAATGGAATATCTCTTCAAAAATATTACAGTCTGATAGCGTCAGGGTGTGAATATCAACAACCCCCAATACTTCGAAAGGTGAAGTATTTATAACTCAAATTACAAACGTTCCTTTCATAAATAACCAGGACGTGCTAAATCTATTTTTAGCCTAACTAATTTAACAAATTTCCTAAATCTAGGAACTGCTTGATGACTTGGTGTAACTGCACATTGATTTCTGGGTAGACCGTTGATGAAGCCTTTACACGACCTCATCTGACTGGACAGGTGACTGGACCTGGACAAATCATCTGCTAATCGATCAGATCGCAGAGCTCTTCCCATCTGAGATGACTAGGCACATTGACTTTGAGCAGTCTTCGATACACTTCGTCCATTTCTGTATACTTGGCAAATGTAGGCATGGTGAGGAATATGTATCGAATCTCGTGTTGGATATTGATGTCCCACTAAAGGGCATCCAGGAATGCTTTGCCAGTGATGCTCCATTGTATGCCAGCAAACTTTGAACTGTCCTTAGCCACTTCATCTAATCTCTTCTTGTAGTCTGGGAGTGTCATTAATTTATCATTGATCACTTTCAGACTAGGAAGACCTTTCTTCTGGAGAGCTTCAATCTTATTGAAGAACCTTTGTACCCCCTGGTCCATGACCTGAACCTTTTCTTCCAGCTGAAGCATTAATCCTCTCTTGGTCAAAACTCTTTTGACCTCAAGGATGGTCTCTGTTCTGTCTTCAATCTTCAGCTCTTCCAGCTCTTCCCTGGTCTTAGAATTGAGGAACTTGATGATCTCATTTGTCTGTGTTGGCATGTCTCCCAATTCTACTCTGATCTTCTCAATGGCCTGTTTTCTCCTCTGGACCAACTCATTCTGCTCAAACATGATTTGGATCATGGGCCATATCTCATTTATGGACTTAGTGATGTCTGTCCATACATTCTCTTTAACCTCAGCCAAAGTCTTCCCTGCCACTGTTTGCTTTCGGAGCTGCTGTAGCTCCTGCTTGAGCTGCTCTGTTACCTGATTTTCATTGGAGAGGTTGGTCTAGAAGGAAGTTTTGAGTTCTTGAAGGTTCTCAACTTCCTTTTTAAGCCTACTGATCTCTGTCTCTTGATGGTTCATCTTTTCCATGGATTTAGCCAGGTCGACTGTCTTCTCTTGGGATGTCAATGGAGTTGTGGATGGGACTACTGTCATTGATGCTATGCTTGCTCCTAAAATCGGAATGGCACTCAATGGAATGACTTCCATTGGCTTCAACTTCTCCTTCTCTTTTAATAATTTCTCCATCTCAGCTTCCATTTCTTTGAGCTGTGCATTCTGCTCCATGAGCAGCTTCAGCATTTCCTCCTTCTCGCCTTATTTCTCTGCTATCTCCTTCACTTGCGAGTCCTCTGTGGGCGAGAGCTTCAGTTGTTTCCTCAAGGAGGCAATGCCAACATTCTTCTTCTTTATCATCTCCTCCACTACTTTGACGTTCGAAGGGTCATAGCCAATCTTGAGGACCAACTCCTCCAAAGTTTTGATTCTATTGTCCTTTGCAAAGGACGATATCTTCTCCAACTTGAGTTGTGTTTGAGAATTATTCAGTGACACCTACAATTTGGCTGCAGAAGCGAAAGCATGCGCCAACATATGGAACACCATTTCCCCTGTCTACTTGTGCAGATCCATCTGATCTGCTGGGTGCACGTCCTTGGTTTGGAATTCAAAGGTCGCCCTCTTGTACTGTGTGATCGCCTTGGGGTCTGGTACCTGTACCTGGAGGAAGGCCATGTGAATTCTGCCCTTTTTTGTGTCAAATGCAGACAGCAGCCTATGCTGCGCAGTCGACGTCTGCTTCCAAAACTGAGCGCAAGTACTGTTGGCAAGGGTCTGGTTCTTTTTCTTGATCATCTCGTACTTCTCCAAAATGCTCAACTTGGGCCCAGTCTTGCCTGGCTGAGTGTCCAATGGGGAGTCTGTGGATTTCTTCGATAATGCAGGGGTAATGTTATTATATAGGCTCGAACCGAAGGGTGGAATAACAGACTTGGTCACTGTGGTTGGCGGGGCTTCTTTTTCTCCAGTTGGGCCAGGAATTGAGATTGTTTTGGGCCTCTTAGTGTGCAACTGGAACTCCTCGAACGATACCTCCGTGACAGGCGGAGATAAATCTTGACGAGGCCTTTTTTCCTTAGGGACCTATGGCATGGTCGTTGGTGACACAGTGGTTGGGGGAACCTGCTGTTCCACTTTGACCAAGGTGTTAGGCTCCCACATTGTCTGATTGGTGAATTTCTCAATTTCGGGCTTGGACACATGAACATACGGGATGTTCTTGTTTTTCACTCTCATATCTGAGATGATCTCATAAGGATCATAGTGCCATGGGAAGCTCATGAAGAACTTCATTTCTTTCAACATCCTGTCTGCTTCTTCCCGGTGCCCCAACTGTTGCAGATGAAGGAGCCAATCTGCCCCTTGATTCGAAGCCGCTGCTTTTTCTTCAATGATACAAAATGGATATCATCTGAATTCATAATCTGCCTTATATATTCTAAAGCAAATATTCTGACAGGCAAATATTTGGGCAGCTTATACAGTGCCAACTCGCAACCGTATACTCTAATCTCGGTATGATTTTGGTACAGGTACCAATCCCCAGTCTTTGTGTTGTCCGAGAGATGCAGGATTCTCTGGACTTCATCATTTATTCGAGGCTTGGGCCTGTCGCTCAACATACTTACCACAGGGTGGTAGAAATGATCTATGAATGCCTTGAAACTGTACTCTGTGGAGTTGTGCTTGAGCAAGGAAGTCCATGCTGTGACTTCCTGAGGTTTACCATCTTCATCCATCTTCTGCATGGAAAAACTGAATTTATCTGCTTGAAAGAAAACAAACATGTATGCCAGTATGGACGAGTATCTGAACATGCCTTCCGTGCCAAAATTCACAAACTGTTCATGAATATTATCTGCCAAGAATGTACTGAAATCAAACTGGGTGGTGGGTTTTTCGTCAGTGGAGAAAATGGATAGAAAACCCAGAATGGGCTCATCTACCCACTGATCAGAATAGTATCCCAACAGAGCACAAAGGGAAGAAATGACCTAGTTTTCCTTAGTGGAGAACATGGACGACGGGTAAGGGGGACTTGTGGAAGGGAATTGAGCGGATGTGGGAAGGAAAAGCTCGAATATTTGAGCTCTTTGGGGAAAAGTCATTTTTTGATACAACTCTGTAAGGATTTCTAGGTTGAAGGGGGACGCAGAGTCGGCTCAGGGAATTTGCATCATCTGGTCTATGGCTTCGGGTGTGATGAGGAACAATATCTCTTCAGATGAGGAGACAATGGCTCTTTTTTCAGGAATATAGTGAGCTTGACACTTGAGAGCAAACTCGAGAAAATGGTGGATCTGAGGGAAGAGGTAGAGGGGTAAATTGGACTCCCAGAGTCCAATCTCATCACTCTGGTCCAGGAAAACTTCCCTGAGCCATGACTGGAGGTATAAGAAATAAACATTGCATTTGGTATCTACGATTAATCTATCTTTGTCGACCAGTGGGATCTTGTCCAGGTTGAGAGGAGGCAGGAGAAACAAATTCTCCTCTTTTTCTGCTTGTTTGGCCTTTGGCACCATTTTTGCAACAGTACCTGCAATAAACACAACGTTAGTGGGGGCGTCTGACTGTGGATGAGGGCGACGGAATGTAACGGAGGAGTAAGTGGTGAATTTCTCTGGTGCGATGGGTGAATAGTGAATGTAAGGGGAATAACGGTAGTTTTATTTAAACTGGGGTTGGTTGGGCACGGGAGGCAGGTCAGCTGGATAACGGATGTGTTATCCAGTAATAAATGGCCAAAGGATCACTATGAGGGTGAGATGGCAGGTGACAGTGGCTAAAAGATACGAACGGGTGACGTGGCGGCTAGGGATTGGAGGTAAAAGTCGTAATAAGGGGCTTTCCATGAGTGAAAAGGGGGGAAGGACTGACAACAGTTATGGGACATGACCAGTTTGGAAAAGGTGGAAGGTGATGTCCAGAGGTGATGGAGCTCTTTCAAATAGCAGATGGTGACGGGACTTCAGGGCAAATAGATTTACGCCACGTATAACAAGGGACCCGCCAGAGGGGAAAAGCCATTCTGGACCCCCCCCTCAGTTAAAAGCAGATCATCCAGGGGGGTCTGAAATCCATTTTGGGCCATTGATCTGCGTGCTTGTTTCCTAGCCGCAGATCTTTGCACGTATTTTATCACTCATTCCGGACCCCCCCCCTCTATTAAAGGCAGAACGGATGGGGGGGTCCGGAATCCAATATGGACCGTTGATTTAAGTGCTCAATCCTAGGCCGTCCAGATGCGCGCAAATGTTATCAGCTATTCCGGACCCCCCCTGGGTTAAAAGCAAAACGGTCGGGGGGGTCCGAAATGCTCTGTACACCGTAGATCTAAGCGCCGCGATCAGGACCGTCGATATGTGCAAGGAGCATAAATGGGGAGCGGAGAACACATGCGCTGGGAAAAACTTAGGATAAATGCATTTTATGGGTTTTTTCCCCAAACTTTTCAAGTAGACACCACCATGGGGCTTCAACCAAATGATCTTCTAAGCATATGAAACATGGTGCAACATTTACATCAAGCTGGCTTTATTAAAATGAAGCAACAATGCCACTAACCTATGTTCTAACCTAGTTTCCTATGATAGTTAACCCAGATTGGACTGTTGGGTTAAGAAATTACTCTACCCTGGGGCTATCTAACCAGGATTAGACAGTCTGACCAGATTTATTTACTAATCTAACCTAGACACTTTGGCTAAGATTAAACTGTTTAGCCAAATTCATTCACTACCCTATCAACATCAAATTTAAAAAGAACTTGGCCATGCTTGAAAGGTATGGACCAAGTTACTATTATTGCATGGGGCTTTTATTGCAATTCTTTTATGCCCTCTTTTTCTTTATTTATTTTTTCTTTTTCTTTTTTCTTTTCTTTTCTTTTTCTTTTTCTTTTCTTTTCTTTTTCTTTTTTTCAAATTATTTGCAGAATAAAAAATCATTTGTCAACAAAAACACTAGAGACAGATAATATCCCAGTCACCAGTTGATCCAATAACTTATAGGGTGATAACAATGGCTCCACCTAGGGATGGTACTTGCCTTGTGAAGTGCCAAGAATCTTGGTTCCTGTCATTCTGAAAATTTCTTCCTAGAGGCCTTCATTGGTTTTATTCTCAAAAAAAGGAAAAACAGTGGTCCGCAGCTTAGGGCCTTCTATTCGGGCTTCAACCAACTAACTGATGTTCTTCACTCAGAAAATGCAAGTGAAAAATGAAAATGAAAATGGTATGTACAATGGAGAGTGAAAACTCGAATCTTCTACTGAGGTGGCACATAATGTTTCAACATTCTTCCATTCACAGGTCCTCCTGGTAGATCTGTCCCATCAACGTTGTTTAGCAAGAAAGCATTGTTTCCCCTGAAAGCTTGGATCATGTATGGTCCTGTCCACAGACTGCCAAATTTTCCATGCTTTCCCTTGTCTTCATTTCTGGAATCCCATCTTAGCACCAAATCTCCTAGCTCAAAGTCATCCTCCTTGGTTCGTTTGTCAAAGATTTTCTTGATGTTTTCTTGGATTACTTGAGTCTTGTTGAAAACGTCGTCCCTAGACTGCTGTAAATGGATCATCTGGTTGATCCTTCTCTGTGAGTCATTTGGCTCAACTTGTACATATTGAAGCAACTTCATGACAGGGACTCCTAAATAAGTGGGGAAAACTACCTCCGTACCATAGAACAGTTGGTATGGTGACATACCAATCGACCTTTTGGTGGTCAATCTGTCAGCCCACAAAGCGAACACCAACTTGTTGTGCCATGATTTCTTGTTTTCCTGCAATGTTTTCTTGATTATATTTACCAAGGTTTTGTTTGAAGATTCCACCAACCCATGAACCTGAGGGTATTAGGATATGGAATGCCCCAAACCAATGTGATAATGGTTGCAGAAATCTATGAGTTTCTTCGACCAAAAGGCAGCTGCATTGTCAATTATAATCTTTCTAGGACATCCAAAGCGAGACAAGATATTATTTTCAAGGAATTTGATAATAACAGAGTCAGTGGATTGCCTTCTTGGTACTGCTTCGATCCATTTGGTAAAATAATCGGTGGCAGTGAGAATCCACCTGTGCTGGCCTGAAGAAGGGGGGTGTATTTCTCCAATGAAATCGAGTCCCCATTGCTGGAAAGGGGCCTCAACTGAGACCGATTTCAGAGGTAGAGGGAGGAGTTTTCTTTTACCTTCAAACAGCTGACATTGATGACATGCATCGACTTTATGATGTACATCAACGAACAGGGTGGGCCAATAGAATCCAGCTCTGAGTATTTTGTTGGCTGTGACCTTCCAGTTCAGATGGCCACCACATTCTCCTGCATGAAACTCTTGTAACACTTTATCAGCTTCATCTTTCAATAAACAATTTAACAGAATGCCTCCAGGGTCTTTCCAATACAAATTGCCTTCTAGAATACAGAATTTTAAGGCTTTCAACTTTAAAAATCTAGCTTTAGTCTTAGTCAATCCAGGGGGAGCTTGTAAATTTTGCAAAATGAGTATAAGGTCTGCGTACCATGGAGAGTTGAGAAATACCTCTCTCACGCTTGGAGTTGCCATCTCACCCTGTTCATCTGTTGCAGCTAAAAAATTAATGTCAAGAGCATGGAAGTTAGATTCAGCCATTAATTTAGCAAGGCCTTGACCTTTGATTAGTTTCGTGAGCTTAATCTCTATATCGTATTCTAAAATGACAACAATCCATTTTCCCCTTCTTCCATCCAGATTGTCCTGTGTCAAAATGTCTTTTACTACCGCATTCGGAACATAAGCTATGGTGTGGGAATGGAGAATGTAGACCCTAAAATCTTTTTTAGCTTTCACCAAGGCAAAAGCTTGTTTCTCCATTATTTTGTAGTTCAAAGCAGTGTCTCTCAATGCTTTACTGAAGAAAGCTATGGGCTGTTCATACCCTTCGTTGTTCTTTTGCAGTAACACTGCTGCTATAGTATGTTCGGAAGCGAAAGAAAAGAGATAGAAATCCTTAGTAAAATCTGGATTGATCAAAACAGGGGCCTTTGTGAGTGCTCGTTTGACTTGTTCGAAAGACTATCTGGACTCAGAGTCCCATTTTATTTTTACGTCTTTTTTAAGCATATTTGTAATATTTCTAAGGAGCTCAGCCAGATTGGGAATGAATCTTCGTAGAAAGTTTATTCTCCCGATAAAAGACTATAGTTCTTTGAGGTTTCTTGGGTGTTCTAATTTTTGTATGGCCTCGATTCTGCTGGGGTCTATTCTGATTCCATCCTTGGAGATGATGTGTCCTAGAAGTTTGCCTTCCTCTAGCCCGAAAAGGATTTTCTTAGGATTTAAGGAAATCCCAAACCTTCTACATTTCTCGAAGACTCGTCTGAGGTGTCGCAAGTGTTCATCATTGGATCGGGAAAACACAGTTACATCATGTAAATAGACGACAATAAACTTACTCGATTCTTCCACGAAGGTGATATCCATCGCCCTCCGGAATGTGGCTCCTGCGTTCATCAGACCAAAAGGAATTTTCACATACATGAAAGTGCCCCATGGTGTTGTGAAAGCGGTTTTGTCTTGGTCATCCGGGTGAGCTAGGACCTAATTGTAACCCGAGAAACCGTCCAGCAAAGAGATTCTTCTGGACCCGACCACCCTTTGCAGGATGTGATCCATTTTTGGCAAGGGGTAATTATCCTTCAGGGAGACTTTATTCAAATTTCATAAATCTATACAAAGTCTGATCTCCCCCGATTTATTACGTGTAGGAACTAAATTAGAGACCCATTTGGAAAAACACAACGGGACTATGATCTTGGCATCGTACATTTTTTTGATTTCCTTCTTTATCAGAGGGAGCAACTTGGGATTTATCCTGCTAAGTTTCTTCCTAAATGGTTTTTTGTCTTCTTTTATTGGAATCCTGTGTTGTATGATGCTGGTATCGTAAGCTTTCACATCCTCATAACCCCAGGCAAAGACATCCGAATATTCTTTGAACAACTCAATGTATTTGAGTTTTTGCTCTGGGGGTAATGATTTAGACAGTTTGACTATCCTGGGTTTCTCTTCAGTCCCTATATTACAGCCTTCTACCTCTTGTCCATTGGCTTCGATTTTCGGTTTTTTGGCTACGTCGTTAAAATCAAACAAGTCCTCTAAAGGAACTAGGCCTCTAGGTGAAACATTACTTTTCAAATGTAAAACATTGGCATCCATTTTGTCATCTCCTAATTATCCAGAATCTATGCTATTTACAATATCTAGTTCAAAATCAGATCTATTTACATTTTCATCTTCGTTCTCTAAATCTATATTTGTATATTCAAAATTGTTTTTACACTGCAGAAAGTCTTCGATTTGATCATCATTACCAAACACTTGCCAGTACCTGATATTGTTGGCGACGGTTGGTCTGCATTTCACCTCAACAGTGTATGGGCGAGTCGAGCGGAAAGGAATCTTACAGGTGGCTGCTGACATAGCCAATCCATATGCCAGAATGTTTTGCCCCCTCGGCATTACCTGCAAGTCAACTTCAGTGAAACATCTAAGGGAATCTAGAACAACATTCCTATAAGCTCTAAGACATGGGTGTTTTGCAGTGTCCTCACCTTTGATCTGCTTTATTATCAACTTAGAATCACCTCTTACCATAATATGTTTAGCACCAACTCTTTTCAAAATCTTCAAACTGAGCATCAAGGCTTCATAGTCAGCAATATTGTTAGTGTATTGGAAATTTAATTTGTAAGAATGGTTTTATGAATACCTGTTTCTGTGATTATGCAGCCAGACTCCTGCTCCAGCTCCTTCTTTACTCACTGTTCCATCAAAATCCATGCTCCAGAAATCAGCGGGTAACTCTTCAGTTATCACGTTCTTCATCCTTGCTACCTCAATGATTTCTTGGCCTTCATCCTGGCTAGATGTATCTTCCACCAGCTGAGTATCTTGTTCTCCCATGTCACCATCATTGTACAAGATAAAAGAATCCATATCAGAATGTGCAGAGTAGAGGGGATAGTTGTGTGGTTTTTCTTGGCTACTGACCATGTACTTCATCAATGTTTCTCTGTATAGCCTTATTTGTTGTCCGAAAACTGGGATAGTGGCATAAGACATATCTAGCTGCAGGGTTCCTTTCAACTTATCCCCCCAAGACCGAGATAGAAACATTCCATACTTCAACAGGATGTCTGCAACCAACACATCCATTACCATGCTCTTCACAGGAATCTGAACCAAGGTGATGCATAGGTCCTTGATAAAACCAATACATCTAACTTTATTGGAGTCGAATGAGTGTAAATCCTTGTAAGGTCTGGTGACCTCCAGTCCCAGTTTCTCCATTACTGCTTTGGGCATTATATTGTGGGAAACACCCGAATCCAACATAGCATTATGCAAGATCAGGTCATGTATGTTTAGACTGATGTAAAAAGGAGCGACCTCACTAGTATCATCTCGACCATCTACTTCAGGTCCAAAAAGAAGTTCGGGTTGATCATCAGTAAGGTTCACAGTGTCTAAATGATTTTCTGATCCAATGGTTAAAGCCTTTGTGCCTATGTCAGGTTCAATGGGTAGTGCTTTAATCACCTGTGAATGATAAACATCTTTGTTCATTAACTCGGTAAGTGGGATGGGAATTTTTACTTTGGCCAATTCCCCCTCCAGGCTGAAAGGTGTAGGAGCTCTGCCTTGGCTCATCAATTCTGGTTTGTCCACCATATTCTTCTGTCTAGAAGTACTTGGTAGATTAATAGGTGAAACCTCGGGCTGTGATGGCCTTTTCAGAATAGTAATATTTTTCTTCGCGAGAGCTTCGACAGTGCTCTTCTCAGGAATCTCCTCGGCAGCTGGCTCAGAGGCCCTCTTGGTTTCGACTATCTTCTTTGTTTCAATCGCCTTTTTTGGGGAACTCCCTTCTGTCTTTTTACTCCGTAGATTATACTTCCTGTGTACCTCCAAAATGGCATTTTCGAATGCCTGCTGTTCTTTATCTTCAGCTTCTTTACTTACTTTTGTTTGGTTGAGAAGAAAAAGTTCTTGATCTTCTTGGGTAAGGAAAATAGCTTCGTTGTCGTGAATTCCCATGAGATTAATGTGAGTATCCTCCAATTCCTCAATCACTTCCTCCCCTTCATCAACATAGTTTTCTTGTAGGGGAGGTCTGATCTGTTGATCTGGACCCCTCTGCTCTCTTTGATCCCTAGGATCTCTCTGTCTGATTTGAGGAGGGTTTCTCCTAAACTTAGGGTTCCGAACTTGAGGAGCTGGTGGGTTTTCTCTTGGAGGATTTGTGTCCGACAAAGTAAGTCTTTCCATCATTCTTTCCAGTGCTCTGGCCAAAGAATCCAATTTGGAGTTTGAGGTCAACGTGGAAGGTTCTTCTTTAATTGTGACTCTCCTCTTTGGCCTCTGACGTGCCCTTTTTGCCAACAAATTGGCCTCCACACTTATAGCACTTTTCTGCATGTCTTCCAGGGTGGTAGAATTTCTTTCTCTTAGTTGGTATGACATATCGACATCAAAACCACCAGAGAATTTTATCAACGCCAAGCCCTGTGGAGGTTTGATTTCGGCTAGAATTGCATTTTACAGGTTATTGAAACGGGTGCAGTAATCTTGTACCGTCTCACCTTGATTTCTTCTTATATTCTCGTATTCTGACAATATTTGGAGAGGGTTTTTCCTTACCTCCCATCTGTCAAGAAAAATCCTTTGGAACGCGATAAGGTCAAGGACTGAGGCGGAAGGTAAATATTTGTACCATTTCTTGACGTCACCTGTCAAACTTTGGGCAAACAATCTCATTTGAACATCAGCCTCATCAACTTCTTGCAGGTCAAAATAATCATTCATTTTGTCAAGATGTTGTTGGGCGTTCAAGGGACCTGTCGCATCGAACTATGGAAGTCTAGTTTGATAATCTTGTGGCATAGCATGAAGAGGTGCGACCAACACCAAGGGAGTGTATCTGGCTGTCGTGATGAGTGGAGGGGGTGGGACAACCAACTGGACAACAGGCGAGGTAGCAACCGAAGACGAGGACGAAGAGGGACTAGATGGTATTGAGGAAACGCTTTGCAGTTTAGCAGTGGGAGACAGAACTTCAGGGGTTCAGGGTTGTAAAATGGTTGGATCGAAAACGATTCCAGTCACAAAACTATCAGACCGTGTTCTAACCAGGCTTTGCTGTGGAAAGGTATCAAGGTTAGGGTTTTGAGAGGTAACAGGCTTCCCTAGAAAGGAAAGGGACTTATGAAGGGGAATATGACTCACTGAACCTTCAGCTAAGGTCTTTTTCCTGAGCAACTGTTTGGGGTTATCTGTCACTATCGCAGGTTCTGGGTCTAGATGGGATTGAGTATAAACTTTCTTGGGAGCCAGAATTCTTTTTGGTTATATATATATATATATATATATATATATATATATTAGTTTTGTGAGTCTGAAAATAATATGTACAAAGTTTAATCAACCTCTAAACATTACTTTCTTCTCAAATTTTCAATATTCCACGGAACAAACTTTCTTTTTAGGGAAAAGAAAACGTGAAATTATCAATTTTTAGTTCTTTCCCTAGTGGAGTTGCCACTATGTTAGCACTTGGTAAATTTCCTAGAGGTTGAAAACAGAAGAAATCTACAAAGGTAACTTTATCCAACCACTTTTGAAGCTGGGATATAGCCCTTCCAACTTCAGAGAGGGATCTCTCTATATGATTTAGCTATGTTTCCAATTTTAGATATTAGGCTAGGTAAAGAAATAGGTCGGTTTTGTTGTCAAAGTATCTTTTGAATTGGTTGAGACAGTCTACACATACATTGGGCTATGGGTTCTGCGTTTAATAAAAAATGAAATACAAACTAGAAACACAAAGGAAAAAATTCCACAGGGCGAGAGAATATAATCACTGGATCTTTTAGTAGCATAAATGATGATGAGCAGAAAAGATGAGAAAAATACTTTCAACAAAGAAGCAGTTAAGAATTCCTTTATTGAAAATACCAGAAGAAAAACACTAAAATCTTTTGAGTCAGAAACAGGATATACAATATAAATCCTACAACATTCGTTACTCTTAAAGATTAGAATTAGAAAACAAGATGATCACAAAGCAAGAATAACGTTCAACTTAGAGAGAAAACATCACCAGTGAATACACGCAAGAATCCTGTAAAAGTGCCTCCTTTTTATTAATGGAAGATCTCTTCAAAAATATTATCTTCTGATAGCGTCAGGGTGCGAAGATCAACAACCCCCAATACTTCGAAAGGTGAAGTATTTATAACTCAAATTACAAACGTTCCTGTCATAAATGACCAGGACGTGCTAAATCTATTTTTAGCCTAACTAATTTAACAAATTTCCTAAATCTAGGAATTGCTTGATGAATTGGTGTAACTGCACGCTGATTTCTGGGTAGACCGTTGATGAAGCCTTTGCACGACCTCATCTGATTGGACAGGTGACTAGACCTGGACAAATCATCTGCTAATTGATCAGATCGCAGAGCGCTTCCCATCTGAGATGAATGGGCACGTTGACTTTGAGCAGTCTTCGATACACTTCATCCATTTCTGTATACTTGGTGAATGTGGGCTTGGTGAGGAATATGTATCGAATCTTGTGTTGGATATTGATGTTCCACTGAAGGGCATCCAGGAATGCTTTGCCGGTGATGCTCCATTATATGCCAACAAACTTTGAACTGTCCTTAGCCACTTTGGCTAATCTCTTCTTATAGTTTGGGAGTGTCATTAATTTATCATTGATCACTTTCAGACCAGGAAGACCTTTCTTCTGGAGAGATTCAATCTTATTGAAGAACCTTTATCCCCCCTGGTCCATGACCTAAACCTTTTCTTCCAACTGAAGCATTAATCCTCTCTTGGTCAAAACTCTTTTGACCTCAAGGATGGTCTCTGTTTTGTCTTCAATCTTCAACTCTTCCATCTCTTCCACGGTCTTAGAATTAAGGAACTTGATGATCTCATTTGCCTGTGTTGGCATGTCTCCCAATTCTACTTTGATCTTCTCAATGGCCTGTTTTCTCCTCTGGACCAACTCATTCTGCTCAAACATGACTTGGATCATGGGCCATATCTCATTTATGGACTTAGTGATGTCTGTCCATACATTCTCTTTAACCTCAGCCAAAGTCTTCCCTGCCACTGTTTGCTTTCGGAGCTGCTCTGTTACCTGATTTTCCTTGGAGAGTCTACTCTGGAAGGAAGTTTTGAGTTCCTGAAGGTTCTCAACTTCCTTTTTAAGCCTGCTGATCTCTGTCTCCTGCAGGTTCATCTTTTACATGGATTTAGCCAGGTCGGTTGTCTTCTCTTGGGATATCAATGGAGTTGCGGATGGGACTACTGTCACTGATGCTGTGCTTGCTCCTCAAATCAGAATGGCACTCAATGGAATGACTTCCATTGGATTCATCTGATCCTTCTCTTTTAATAATTTCTCCATCTCATCTTCCATTTCTTTGAGCTGTGCATTCTGCTCCATGAGCAGCTTGAGCATTTCATCCTTCTCGCCTTCTTTCTCTGCTATCTCCTTCTCCTACGAGTCTGTGGGCAAGAGCTTCAGTTGTTTCCTCAAGGAGGAAATGTCAAAATTCTTCTTCTTTATCATCTCCTCTGTTGCTTTGACATTCGAAGGGTCATAGCCGATCTTGAGGACCAGCTCCTCCAAGGTTTTGATTCTATTGTCCTTTGCAAAGGACGATATCTTCTCCAGCTTGAGTTGTGTTTGAGCATTATTCAGTGACACCTACAATTTGGCTGCAGAAGCGGAAGCATGCGCCAACGTATGGAACACCATTTCCCCTGTCTGCTTGTGCAGATCCATCTGATCTGCTGGGTGCATGTCCTTCGTCTGGAATTCGAAGGTGGCCCTCTTGTAGTTCGTGATCGCCTTGGGGTCTGGTACCTGTGCCTGGAGGAAGGCCATGTGCATTCTGCCCTTTTCTGTTTCAAATGCAGACAACAGCCTATGCTACGCAGTCGATGTCTGCTTCCAAAACTGAGCGCAAGTACTGCTGGTAAGGGTCTGGTTCTTTTTCTTGATCAACTCGTACTTCTCGAAAATGCTCAACTTGGGCCCAGTCTTGCCTGGCTGACTGTCCAATGGGGAGTCTGTGGATTTCTTCGGTAATGCAGGGGTAATGTCCTTATATAGGCTCGAACCAAAGGGTGGAATAATAGACTTGGTCACTGTGGTTGGCGGGGCTTATTTTTCTCCAGTCGGGCCAGGAATTGAGATTGTCTTGGGCCTCTTAGTGTGCAATTGGAACTCCTCAGACGATACCTCCGTGAAAGGCGGAGATAAATCTTGACGAGGCATTTTTTCCTTAGGGACCTGTGGCATGGTCATTGGTGACACAGTGGTTAGGGGAACCTGCTGTTCCACTTCAACCAAGGTGTTAGGCTCCCACACTATCTGATTGCCGAATTTCTCAATTTCAAGCTTGGACGCATGAACATACGGGATGTTCTTGTTTTTCACTCTCATATCTAAGATGATCCCATAAGGATCATAGTGCCATGGGAAGCTCATGAAGAACTTCATTTCTTTCAACATCCTTTCTACTTCTTCCTCAGTGCCCCGACTGTTGCAGATGAAGGAGCCAATCTGCCCCTTGATTCGAAGCTGCTGCTTTTTCTTCAATGATACAAAATGGATATCATCTGAATTCATAATCTTCCTTATATATTCTAAAGCAAAGATTCTGACAGACAAATATTTGGGCAGCTTATACGGTGCCAACTCGCAACTGTATACTCTGATCTCGGTATGATTTTGGTATAGGTACCAATCCCCGGTCTTTGTGTTGTCCGAGAAATGCAGGATTCTCTGGACTTCGTCATTTATTCAAGTCTCGGGCCTACTTCTCAACATACTTACCACAGGGTGGTAGAACTGATCGATGAACGCCTTGAAACTGTACTCTGTGGAGTTGTTCTTGAGCAAGGAAGTCCATGTTGTGACTACCTGAGGTTTACCATCTTCATCCATATTTTGCATGGAAAAACTGAATTTATCTGCTTGAAAGAAAACAAACATGTATGCCAGTATGGATGAGTATCTGAACATGCCTTCCGTGCCAAAATTCACGAACTGTTCGTGAATATTGTCTGCCAAGAATGTACTGAAGTCAAACTGGGTGGTGGGTTTTTCTTCAGTGGAGAAAATGGATAGAAAACCCAGAATGGGCTCATCTATCCACTGATCAGAATGGTATCCCAACAGAGCACAAAGGGAAGAAATGACCTGGTTTCCCTTAGTGGAGAACATGGACGACGGGTAAGGGGGATTTGTGGAAGGGAATTGAGTGGATGTGGGAAGGAAAAGCTCGAATATTTGAGCTCTTTGGGGAAAATTCATTTTCTGATACAACTCTGTAAGGATTTCCAGGTTGAAGGGGGACGCAGAGTCGGCTTAGGGAATTTTCATCATCTGGTCTATGGCTTCGGGCGTGATGAGGAACATGATGTCTCTGGATGAGGAGACGATGGCTCTTTGTTTAGGAATATAGTAAGCTTGACACTTGAGAGCAAACTCGGGAAAATGGTGGATCGGAGGGAAGAGGTAGAGGGGTAAATTGGACTCCCAGAGTCCAATTTCATCACTCTGGTCCAGGAAAACTTCCCTGAGCCATGGCTGGAGGTTTGAGAAATCAAAATCACATTTGGTATCTGTGATTAATCTGTCTTTGTTGACCAGTGGGATCTTGTCCAGTTCGACAGGAGGCGGGAGAAATGGATTCTCCTCTCCTTCTGCTTGTCTAGGCTTTGGTGCCATTTCTACAATAGTACCTGCAATAAACACAATGTTAGTGGGAGCGACTGACTGTGGATGAGGGAAACAAAATGTAATGGAGGAGTAAGTGGTGAATTTATCTGGTGTGATGGGTGAATAGTGAATGTAAGGGGAATAACGGTAGTTTTATTTAAACTGGGGTCGGTTGGGCGCAGGAGACAGGTTAACTGGATAACAGATGTGTTATCCAGTAATAAATGGCCAATGGATCACTATGAGGGTGAGATGGCAGGTGAAAGTGGCTAAAAGATATGGACGGGTGACATGGTAGCTAGGGATTGGAGGTAAAAGTCGTAATAAGGGGCTTTCCATGAGTGAAAAGGGGGGAAGGACTGACAACAATTATGGAACATGACTAGTTTGGAAAAGGTGGAAGGTGACGTCTAGAGGTGACGGAGGTCTATCAGATAGCAGATGGTGACGGGACTTTAGGGAAAATAGATTTATGCCACGTATAACAAGGGACCCACCAGAGGGGAAATGCCATTCTGGACCCCCTGCCCCCCCCCCTAGTTAAAAGCAGATCATCTAGGGGGGTCCGAAATCCATTTTGGGGCATTGATCTGCATGCTCGTTTCCTAGCCACAGATCTTTGCGCATCTTTTATCACTCATTCCAGACCCCCCCCCCCCTCTCTATTAAAGGCAGAACGGACGGGGGGGTCTGGAATCCAATATGGACCGTTGATTTAAGCGCTCAATCCTGGGCCATCCAGATGCGCCCAAATGTTATCAGCGATTCAGGACCCCCCCCAGGTTAAAAGTAGAACGGTCGGGGGGGTCCGGAATGCTCTGTACATCGTAGATCTAGGCGCCGCAATCAGAGCCGTCGATATGTGCAGGGATAATAAATGGGGAGCAGAGAACACATGCGCTAGGAAAAACTTAGGATAAATGCATTTTATGGGTTTTTCCCCCAAACTTTTCAAGTAGACACCACCACGGGGCTTCGACCAAACGATCTTCTAAGCATATGAAACATGGTGCAACATTTACATCAAGATGGATTTATTAAAATGAAGCAACAGTGCCATTAACCTATGTTCTAACCTAGTTTCCTATGACAATTAACCCAGATTGGACTGTTGGGTTAAGAAATTACTCTACCCTGGGGCTATTTGACCAGGATTAGACAGTCTGGCCAGATTTGTTCACTAATCTAACCTAGACACTTTGGCTAAGATTAAACTGTTTAGCCAAATTCATTCACTACCCTATCAACATCAAATTTAAAAAGAACTTGGCCATGCTTGAAAGGTATGGACCAAGTTACTATTATTGCATGGGGATTTT
>SNQJ01S0002479.1:382094-417254 GCA_010110895.2 Picea sitchensis
GCTGGTATGGTGACATACCAATCGACCTTTTGGTGGTCAATCTGTCAGCCCACAAAGCGAACACCAACTTGTTGTGCCATGATTTCTTGTTTTCCTGCAATGTTTTCTTGATGATATTTACCAAGGTTTTGTTTGAAGATTCCACCAGCCCATTCCCTTGAGGGTAGTAGGCTGTGGAATGCCCCAAACCAATGTGATACTGGTTGCAGAAATCTATGAGTTTCTTCGACCAAAAGGCAACTGCATTGTCAGTTATAATCTTTCTAGGACATCCAAAGTGAGACAAGATATTATTTTCAAGGAATTTGATAATAACAGAGTCAGTGGCTTGCCTACTTGGTACTGCTTCGATCCATTTGGTAAAATAATCAGTGGCAGTGAGAATCCACCTGTGCTGGCCTGAAGAAGGGGGGTGTATTTCTCCAATGAAATCGAGTCCCCATTGCTGGAAAGGGGCCTCAACTAAGACCGGTTTCAGAGGTAGAGGGAGGAATTTTCTTTTACCTTCAAACAACTGACATTGATGACATGCAGCCACTTTATGATGTACATCAACAAACAGGGTGGGCCAATAGAATCCAGCTCTGAGTATTTTGTTGGCTGTGACCTTCCAGTTCATATGGCCACCACATTCTCCTGCATGAAACTCTTGTAACACTTTATCAGCTTCATCTTTCAATAAACAATTTAACAGAATGCCTCCAGGGTCTTTCCAATACAAATTGCCTTCTAGAATACATAATTTTAAGGTTTTCAACTTTAAAAATCTAGCTCTAGTCTTAGTCAATCCAGGGGGAGCTTGTAAATTTTGCAAAATGAGTATAAGGTCTACGTACCATGGAGAGTTGAGAAATACCTCTCTCACTCTTGGAGTTGCCATCTCACCCTGTTCATCTGCTGCAGCTAAAAAATTAATGTCAAGAGCATGGAAGTTAGATTCAACCATTAATTTAGCAAGGCCTTGACCTTTGATTAGTTTCGTGGGCTTAATCTCTATATCGTATTCTAAAATGACAGCAATCCATTTTCCTCTTCTTCCATATGGATTGTCCTGTGTCAAAATGTCTTTTACTACCACATTCGGAACATAAGATATGGCGTGGGAATGGAGAATGTAGACCCTAAAATATTTTTTAGCTTTCACCAAGGCAAAAGCTTGTTTCTCCATTATCTTGTAGTTCAGAGCAGTGTCTCTCAATGCTTTACTGAAGAAAGCTATGGGATGTTCATACCCTTCACTGTTCTTTTGCAGTAACATCGCTGCTATAGTATGTTTGGAAGAAAAAGAAAAGAGATAAAAATCCTTAGTAAAATCCGGACTGATCAGAACAGGGGCCTCTGTGAGTTCTCGTTTGACTTGTTCGAAAGAATGTCTGGACTTAGAGTCCCATTTTATTTTTACGTCTTTTTTAAGCATATTTGTAATATTTCTAAGGAGCTCAGCTAGATTGGGAATGAATCTTCGTAGAAAGTTTATTCTCTCGATAAAAGACTGTAGTTCTTTGAGGTTTCTTGGGTGTTCTAATTTTTGTATGGCCTCGATTCTGCTGGGGTCTATTCTGATTCCATCCTTGGAGATGATGTGTCCTAGCATTTTGCCTTCCTCTAGTCCGAAAAGGCTTTTCTTAGCATTTAAGGAAATCCCAAACCTTCTACATTTCTCGAAGACTCGTCTGAGGTGTCGCAAGTGTTCGTCATCGGATCGGGAAAACACAGTTACATCATGTAAGTAGATGAAAATAAACTTACCTGATTCTTCCACGAAGGTGATATCCATTTCCCTCTGGAATGTGGCTCCTGCGTTCATCAGACCAAAAGGCATTTTCACATACATGAAAGTGCCCCATGGTGTGGTGAAAGCGGTTTTGTCTTGGTCATCCGGGTGAATTAGGACCTAATTGTAACCCGAGAAACTGTCCAACAAAGAGATTCGACTGGACCCGACCACCCTTTGCAGGATGCGATCCATTTTTGGCAAGGGGTAATTATCCTTCAGGGAGACTTTATTCAAATTTCGGAAATCTATACAAAGTCCGATCTCCCCCGATTTCTTACTTTTAGGTACTAAATTAGAGACCCATTTGGAATAACGCAACGGGACTATGATCTTGGCATCATACAGTTTTTTGATTTCCTTCTCTATCAGAGGGAGCAACTTGGGATTTATCCTCCTAAGTTTCTGCCTAAACGGTTTTTTGTCTTCTTTTATTGGAATCCTGTGTTGTATGATGCTGGTATTGTAAGCTTTCAAATCCTCATAACCCCAGGCAAAGACATCCGAATATTCTTTGAACAGCTCAATGTATTTGAGTTTTTTCTCTGGGGGTAATGATTTAGACAGTTTGACTATCCTGGGTTTCTCTTCAGTCCCTATATTACAATCTTCTACCTCTTGTCCGTTGGCTTCGATTTTTGGTTTTTTGGCTACGTCGTTAAAATCAAACAAGTCCTCTAAAGGAACTAGGCCTCTAGGTAAAACATTTCTTTTCAAATGTAAAACATCGGCATCCATTTTGTCATCTCCTAATTCTCCAGAATCTATGCTATTTACACTATCTATTTCAAAATCAGATCTTTTTACATTTTCATCTTCGTTCTCTAAATCTATATTTGTACATTCAAAATCATTTTTACACTGCAGAAAGTCTTCGATTTGATCATCATTACCAAACACTTGCCAGCACCTGATATTGTCAACGACGGTTGGTCTGCATTTCACCTCAACAGTGTATGGGCGAGTCGAGTGGAAAGGAATCTTACAGGTGGCTGTTGACGTAGTCAATCCGTCTGCCAGAATGTTTTGCCCCCTTGGCATTACCTGCAAGTCAACTTCAGTGAAACATCTAAGGGCATCTAGAACAACATTCCTATAATCTCTAAGACATGGGTGTTTTGCAGTGTACTCACCTTTGATCTGCTTTATTATCAACTTAGAATCACCTCTTACCATAATATGTTTAGCACCAACTCTTTTCAAAATCTTCAAACTGAGCATCAAGGCTTCATACTCAACAATATTGTTAGTGCATTGGAAATTTAATTTGTAAGAATGGTTTTCTGAATACCTGTTTCTGTGATTATGCAGCCAGACTTCTGCTCCAGCTCCTTCTTTACTCACTGCTCCATCAAAATCCATGCTCCAGAAATCAGCGGGTAACTCTTCAGTTATCACGTTCTTCATCCTTGCTACCTCAATGATTTCTTGGCCTTCGTCCTGGCTAGATGTATCTTCCGCCAGCTGAGTATCTTCTTCTCCCATGTCACCATCATTGTACAAGATAAAAGAATCCAGATCGGAATGTGCAGAGTAGAGGGGATAGTTGTGCGGTTTTTCCAATGCACTAACAATATTGCTGAGATATAGGTTTGTATTTAAATATTTTGTTATGGTGATCATAATGAAATACAAAAATAAAAAACTAAAAAACCAAAATGAAATACAAAATTTCAATTTCATAATTAAATCTGAAAAAAGAGCGAGGCATTTCTGGTCATGGAAATATACCTTTCCTTCTGTCATTTCTAGGGATAAGGCACTCGACCTATTTCTCCTCTTTCCTCGCCCTATTTCTCCTCTGTTCACGACCTCTCTCTCTTGGTTTGTCCATGCGCTAGTCTTTATCCTTTCTCTGCGGCTTCTTTCTCCATCTATGGTTGGTATGCTGTCACGGGGATATGATAGTCCTCTTTACTATTGCGGGGATATAGATCAATATTGGGAACATGGATATGACATATGGTCACGGGCGTGCAGGGATGCGGCCTGGGTATGGAGTGCACAAGGATGCGGGGGTATGGAGTGCAAGGATGTGGGGGTATGGATCGCGTGGTCAAAATATGCATACACAAATGGGGGATCACAAGTTCAAATCACAAGTTCAAATCTAGAGGGGGGTAGGGTATGTATACCTCCATAGACTTTACGAGTCAAATCATTGGGCAGAGGGGATCCTTTGTCCGACAAACAAGGGGGTATCATACAACAATTTAGTGTTTATCTTGTTATTAGAGCTAAATTTGAACATGGATTTTGTTTATCTTGTTGATATTGACATCCTTTTGTATGAGATGGTCAATAACAATGGTTAGTGCGACCTAGAAGGAAGATTGAAAACATTATGGGTTAAAAAAATTTGATCAATGTATTGTCATATAAGCTTCATATCAATATAAATTTAGTTGATTTACCAAAAGAATGAATTTATGTATTTGCAAAAGTTTTTTTATAAATATTTTTATTCACCAAATTTCATCTCATTTTTAAAATATCTCTGCCTTTCATTAATCTTGGTGTATAGGATAACAATCACAAACTAAACCCAATTAACACCCAAATTTCCGTTGTTACCACTTATTAGTAATAGGTTTGTGTCCAAAGTGACCAAACACTCTTATAATAATCAGAGCAAGTTAGAGATTGCTGAGCTGCTGCATGGAGGAGCCATCCATCTATCTCACCAGGAGCCGTCCTTCAATTTGCTGCATGGAGAAGCCGTCTGTCAAACTCTGATTCACTATTCGTGGAGGAGGTTGCATCTTCAAGCTGTTGAAGAGTTTTGAAGGGGGCGCACTACATTGAAGGATTTTCGTTACTATTAATCTACTGAAGAATTTGATGTTCACCAGAATTGCACGAGAGAGAAAGTCGCCTCTGCAAATTTGATTATTGAATCGATGCCACCGTTTGCAAGGAATTTCTTGCAAATTGTCACATATTTTGACTTCCAGAGCTTAAGGGAGGGCGCATATAGCTGTTGTTACTGCCAATAGACCCTGGAAACTATTATCAAGAATCATTTTTTGTCTTCTCTGGTGGTCAGGTTCTAGCCAGATCGCAGAAGATTTGTTGTACCAGATCGCAGGAGATACACTGTCAAGAAAGAGGAATAGGATCCTTTCATGATATGTTGTAAGCTTAGGATTTTATCACTTCATCTCGAACCTTCAATGAGTTCTAACCACTTGTGAATTTGAAGGAGCGTAAATTTGAGTCATAATACACCTACCTAACTCCATCATCCCTCAAGTCAACATCGTGGGCCAAAATCAACAAACATCACATCATTATCTATTTAAGACATCCTGAAAGATAATCATATCTCCATACACGACCAAGACAAGTGAATCACATCTATCAAATTCATAAAGATATAAATATGCACAAGTCACATACATCCTAAAATACTAATCTCATGGTATAGGTAACAACCCACATAATGTGATGAACATCATATGAAAATGATAATATCTCTCATGAACCTCAAAACCTATGGCAACTAAAACAACATGAACTAGGTCAATTCCATAGTTTTAACAAAATCTTTATGCAAGAGTAACATCATGGTTAACACCTTCTATCTAATATAATTTAGTAACCTTGGCCCTATAGTGTATAACACTCACATCGATTGTAATATTAGAATTAATCACTAATTCCACAATAGGTTTTGGACCTGTCTCTATGGAATCCTACCATGAATTATATGCACGTGCCTCCTCAATTATAGAAGGATAATATAGCTTCTCACTAGAATTTACAAGTGCCACAAGATCAACAAGTAACTCATAAATACCACCTTCTCTCACCCCTCTAGCAAAAGTCCTCAGACTAGATAAACTACAATCATTGATGGTGCAATGTTGTCCCTCAAATGCAACTCTCCAATGTACATATATCATACAAAAAATTGAAAGAATATTCTTCTTCAAATCATGAACCAATAGAAAATCAATCAATAACATCACCTCAAGGCATCTATAAGGAAATGGAGCCATGTACTCCTCTCACAAGATAAGTAGCATAATCACTGTTGCGTCTCCTTCATCACCTAAATTAGAAAAATGAAGACGCTTGCAAGCCCAGTTGGGTAGCTAGGAATGACAATAGTGAATGCAAGAGTTAGAAACATCAAGCATATGATATCAACAAAATACTAAGCTAAGAACGATAAAAGAAACTAAACTAGAGTGTATAAGGACATTAAAACAAGAAATAAACAACATTCATGCCACCAATGGAAAGGATTATATTAGTGGAAAGAAAACACCAAAGAGAAAGGGAGGATTATGGGTCCCCTCTTCCTTCAAGGGAGGGCTCTTGAACCCCCAAATATTGAGCTCTTCTTACAACTAACAAACTTGAAGGAAATGATGAAGAAATCCCAAGATCATTCACTCAAGAGGTGATGTGAATGGCTCAATGAATTGGTGCTTGTATGCTCTTGACAAGGAAAGAGGATCCTCCAAGAGAATATAGGTAGCATAACAATACAAATGAATTCATTGGAAATATAGTGCACCCATGGAATCCTTTTATAGCATATCTTTGATTCATTATTGAACCAACTTTTAGTGTGAACAAGGGGCCTTTTAGGGCACCCTTAGGTCTTTGACCAGCCCCCTAGTCGGATTCAGCCAAGATTTGGGTGTCAAATCGACTTGGAAGATGAACCAGAAGTGGGTGGAAGGCCGACCAATATCATAAATGCACTGTTCTGAGGGGTGTGTGGTTTTTTGCATCCACAATCATGCATCGTGCGCATGTGTGCTTTTCTGGCGCTTCTAGATAGCACATGTGCACACACCTCCCATGTAGTCTTATCACATGCTAATTTTATTACTGGTTGTATAGTTTTGGACCTTTTGGAAATGCATTTTGGGTCCATGGATGGAATAATGGGTGTTTGGAGATGTTGGATTCCTATAACAATTTGCGAATGAAATTTCAGTGATAACATATGCCCCCTGATGGTTGAAGTTAGGAGCATACGTATAGCTGAAATTAATCAATGTTTCTTCTATTGAGAGTACCATTGCAAGAAAGAGTGATAATGAGAGTGTTAATAGAGACCTGTTGGAGGGATAGGGAAACCTGTAGGATCCAATCCTTTGGCAAGGTGTAAAACATAAAAATGTGTACAAATGAGGCAGGCATGCCCCATGCTCTTGTCATGTAACTCAAAATGTGTAATACAATAAATGAAGCTGTGTGTTGGTGGAGATGACTGCAACACCCTCAGGGGCATGTTGAAAATAATAGAGGATGATTATGATGGTGAACAAACTCTGAAAAGAGGTGATGATCCGTAAGAAGTGTCGCTAATTCACAGACATTTATGGCCTAACAATGTTCAGAGGTCTTCAGAAAATATAAAAACAACTGCAATAGTCAAAAAGTAAGACCCACCGCAACATGACAAAGTGTTGAAGTTGAATGTCATGGGGGTCAACTACAACAAAGAGCAATGATGGTTCTCTCTGTGCCATCCGAGACTTCTCATTTTGAAGGTATTGAGAGTCAAGATACTGTCACCCATTTGGAAACTGTGCTGATGTCGACAGAAAGGGAGACGCGATGTCGAGAAGCAGAGGGCTTTGTCATGAAATCCATTGGATGAAGTCAGGAACTGAGGAGTAACATGGAAAAAGTCTAGAGGCGGTGAGAATCGAGACTTCCCATGGTTGGGGGTAGAGATAAAGTGGTAGCAACCGTGAAACTGAATCTAGCATCAGGGGGACGACTAGACGAGGGTAAATTGTGCCAGAGGCGTGACAAAATGGACAAACGCAGAGATAAAAAAAATGGGTATGGGCTGTAAGATCCTCAGGGTTTATGGATAATGTCATTGATGAAAAGGAAGTGAAAAATTCCCCAACAAAGGGTGACCAGGGTTTCTTTGCTAGAAAAAGAAGGTCGCTAAAGGCGACAATAGAAAGCTATGTAAATGCGGAAAAAAAGGGTTTGTACAATTACCAAAAGAATAAAAAATAAGTTGGGATAATTGTGCAGATACGGAAATGGGTGCCCCAGTGTAAGATGGCTTGGCCTGATGATGGCACAAGTTTCTTGGAAAACAAGTGGAGGGTTAGGGCCCCATAGTTGGGTTTCTATATTAGGGAAATGTATGGAGGATAATTTGCGGATGGACAAATTGACGGTGGAGGAAATGGATGGTTAATGATACTGCGGGGATGCAGTCAAAATAGAACCATAATGAAGTAACCTGGGAGTCCATTGGGAAGGCTAGAAAAATGAGGAGAAGGAGCATGTGGCTAGTTCTCGACGATGCGTAAGAATATCGGGACTCCCATCCCTAAAGGGTGAAAACAACATGAGTGTCAAAGTGCCAAGGGGGACTATGAATGGGACAAATCATGTGGGGGAGAGTGCTACCAGGTTACAGTACCGAAATGTAGTGGAGGTGATAGTACTGCAGAGCCGGATATAGGGATCCAAGAGGCAAAGATCAGAGGGTGTGACTGGGAGATGCAATTTGATATTCAGAGGGAATGACTACATGTCAATGTCAATGATATACCTAAAGGGATACTGTTGATGTATAATGACCAAGTACCTGCACACATGAAAATCAAATACCCAACGTGAACAATATCTGAAGAGAATGATCATATAACAATTATTCAATAATGTGTGAATGTAAGCATGCACACTTGAGCGTGATTTGAGAAAAATGCCCCCCGAGGGTTGAGGATGGATAGTAGCTCGAGGAATGGAATGGTGTAGGTGGTGGGATCCTGATCCCGTGGTTGAAGATGGATCGAAAAAAGTATGTCTGGAGCTCCCGAAATTGAGTCTGGAAGTTTGGAAAAAGGGACTATATATAGCGGTAGGGCCCACAATGCCACCTCATTTGTAATTGCTATCTTATTGAGTGGATGAGAAATTTTAGAGGAGATTTGGAGATTCCAGTAGATTGGGGCAGCCAATTCAGGATCAACGAGTTTTAGGTTAGTTGTCGTATCCTCCTGCATAGGATTTAGGGTTTATTTTTGTGGGAAGGGTTGTATGGATGGCTGTACAGGGGGATTTTATGGGGGTGCCCCCCTCCAGTGTGTGGGCGATTGAAGAATTCCCACGCATAAGTGCACGACCATAACTTGGACAGTCGTGCACGGGGGCACCCAAGTGAGGAAAAAAAGCATGTAGTCGGTGCACGCCTGTTCGAATCACAGCTGTGCATGCATGCACGACTGTGTTCCTGACAGTTGCGCATGTGTGTGCAACTGTGTAGCGAACAGGCACGCCATAAGGCACGTCTGTGTGGGTGACAGGGGTGCACTTGTGCACCCCTATATCACTGATAGTCGCACATGCGTGCGTGATTGTGGAATGAACATGCACACATATGTGCGCATCTGTGGGGAAAACAACCGCACCATTGAGGCAAAGCTAATGGGTGTAAAAATTTATCTTTTTTGGAGATTTTGATGTTTTTATGGGTTGTGATAGCTGATCAAGTACTGTATATGTGGATGCAGGTGACTAGTTGGACGATGTCGGTTCATTGGTGAGAGAGGGACTGGGCACGCCTAAGGGAGGTGGTGAGGGATGAGGAGTCGACAGATCGAGACACTTTGGAATCTTGTGGGCTATTGAAGTTCTTTGAGTGCTCCCTAGTGCAGGCACATGCGTATTTATTGCAGTTCCTGATTGCTAAGTGGAGTCTGAATCTACATTGTTTTATGGTACGGGGAGAGCAACTGGCGATCACTATGGTGGAGGATGTATACTTTCCGACTAGGCTCCCTTTTCGAGGAACCCATTTATCGACGGAGCCTGTGGTACCCAGGGATGGGCTGTTGGCTACCTTAGCTCGGAGGTATTTTTTGGGGGAGAACTTCATGTCGGGTTCCATGGTGAGTATTGGGGTGATGGATTCCCTTGTTCATCATTGTGTAGCAGCGATGGTTGTGAGAGTATATGTGTCTCTTGCGACTCAGAGGATCAATGGGGGTCAACTGAGGATTATGGAGAGGGCACTAGCGGGTGAGCATTTTTCCTGGGGCTTGATGCTACACGCCAAGATGATAGGGTAGCTTGACAAGAGTCGTGCTACTGACTTGGGGGAGTTTTCCTTTGGGTCTATCTTGGTGGCATGGTTTTTGGAGAGGGTGCCGATGTTGCACCCTAGAGTGCTTTTGGGTGCACCTGGTGTGTGAGAGCTGTGACTGAGGCGGTGGGCGACGATCTTGGTTTGTCACAGTGGTGGGTAGGGTGGCCACTATTTTACGGCTGAGGCTACACGGGTGTGGCGTCAGATGCCACAGATTATTCTCCAGTATCCGTAGAGTGGGGTGGACTTCTCGGAGGACCCATAGATGGTGCTTCCCCTAGGTGAGGTGTTCGACTAGAGAGGTATGTGGATGTATTTGTCTTGATGGTTTGATATTTAGATAGTATAACATATATTTTTATGTATGGATGGATGTTGATGCTATCATTTGTTTGTTGTGTGTGCAGATGTGGGACTACGTGGCTGGGAGGTTGAGCTAGTCAGAGCACCAGTGCATCAGGGGCTAGTGAGACCACCGTGGGGAGAACCAAAGGCTGAGGAGAGACGACGATGGAAGGAGGGTGGTGCGAGGCCGACTGAGGATGAGAGAGTAGGCCAGAGACACCGTTTTGATGACCCAGGGGCAGGGCCTTCTCATGCTCCTCCGGTAGGGCTAGGGGAGAGTTTGAGGATATTTTCCATTGCTTGGAGGCAGTACTATAGGGCATGCTCGAGGGCATGTGGTCACGGATTTAGGACGAGGGAGTCCTGGAGCAGTGTGTGGGTGTTCCAGTGGTGTGGCAGACTGTGGTTCGTAGAGAGGCTGTAGCAGGTGCAGCGATGACTGGGCAACTGACTCCAGGACCCGAGGGATCGATAGCTGGTGGGGTACCTCCCCCTGAGAGAGGACCAGGTGGAGGTGCTCTAGAGGCGCCATGAGGGCCTTTATATATGTTTTTTGTATTTATATAGGCTGGTGAGCCCATTTTGTATATGGTGAGGTGGCACCATTTTTGTATCTATAGGGGTGAGGTGGTTAACCTACCTACATATGTTGTACTTGATGTACTATTTTTTGTAAACATTGATGGCACATTGACCGATATATATATATATATATATATATATATATATATGATGGATATACATTTTGAGATCTTTGTGATGTTCACATGTGTTGATGTTTTTAGTGATTTTTATGATGTCTAATCTATATGCTGTGACAGACTTATGATGGTTTATGAATGTGTAAAGGTATCTGGATGTGATAAATGCCAATATAACACTAGGTTAGCCATATGATCTTGTATTTGATTGAATTGTCTTGGAATATGTGTAAATGTGATGGAATCAAAATGTTGAGATAAAATTCTAACTTGCAGGTATTTGCGGAAGAGGCAAGGATCACAGAGACGTTACACATTGTTGAGCTGGAGGACAACTAGTTGGAAATATTGTAAGTCGCTAAGGTGATGAATATGGCGATGACTGGCCTCAACGAGGAGGGCAATGATGACAGTGTACTCTGCTTGGTTATTGGTTGTTGAACCCAAACATATTCCGTTGGAGTGAAGCAGTTCATGTGAAGAGGAATAGAGGGCCCAAGCGACCGAAGCGAGATTTTGTGTCCACTGGCTAGCTTCGTCGGTGTAACCGATGTGGTAGGATTATGGAGGAGGCATCTGTCAATAAAAAAAATGGTAGATTAGACGTAAGGCATGGAAAAAAGAAGATTAAAAACTCTAGAAAAAAAAACATACAAAAAGAAAAAGCCTAGTGTATAATGGCTATGCTCAGGTGTAACATTTCTTTAAGTACAACCCATTGATGGGTTCTTTGAGAGGGTGGCCTTCGGGAGAGGCCAGAATGTATGCGCCTTTAGTGAGGTAATGTTAGATGATGTAAGGTCGATGCCATAGTGACTCAAATTTTCCATGGCTGAGGGTATCATGAGCAATATCATAAGCAAGGACAAGGTCGCCTTCGTTGAATGATCGAAGGTTGACATGGCGATCAAAGGTGGCCTTTGATTGTTTCTTGGCTGCCTCATTGTTCTGTAATGAATATCGACGATCTTCATCCAGTGACTCTAAGTTCAGCAAACACTGCTCCATTGGAGTAGTGTCGGGTAATATTTCAATAGCGGTGCGTAAGGTAGGTATTTCACACTCGATGGGGAGAGTGGCCTCGACCCCATGAACTAGGTGAAATGGTGTAAAACTAGTGGTAGTTTTAACGACCGTGTGATAATCCCATAGCATGGAAAACAACATATGGTGCCAATTGGTTTTGTGTTTGTTCACTGTGCGCTACAACATGGTTTTGAGGACCTTGTTGACTGCCTCGACCTGTCCATTGGATTGAGGGTAATAGGGGGAGGAGAACTTGTGGGAGAAGCCTAATTGGTATGAGAGTTCAACAAAAATCTCATTCTCGAAATTTTTTCCATGATCAGAGACAAGTTGTAGTGGTACGCCAAAGTGGGAGATGACATGGTTAAAGAAAAAATGCGCTGCAGTCTCACTGGTGTTGTTGAAGGTAGGCATGGCTTCAACCCACTTAGTGAAGTAATCGACTGCAATGACTATGTATTTGTGTCCATTGTTAGATGGAGGGTTACAAGTCATGGTCTATGCCCCATTTGCAGAAGGGGCCGACAGTAATGACTGGGTGTAGAAGAGCAGGTGGTGCGTGAGATTTGTTGGCATACAACTGACATTTTTCACATCGCTTCAAATCATGGATTCAATTGTAAAACAATGTAGGCCAAAAGTAGTCGACGCGAATGATTTTATGAGTGATGGAAATCCCTGAGAGGTGGATCCCACAAGCACTTCTATGGCAGTCGTTCAAGACTCTACCGGCCTTGTCGATAGTCAAACATTGATGGAGTATGGTGTCGACCCCTCGCCGATATAAGATATCATCGAGAAGGAGGTAGCGGGGGGCTTGGTTATGAATATGTCGATGATCATCTCGAGAGAGGTGGTTTCTGAATTTATATGTTAAGAGGTAGATGAGAATATCGATGTACCAAGGATCATTCGAGGGGATGTAAAAGAGATGTTCATCGGGGAAGTCGGTATTGATGGGAGTACTAGTGGTATCAAAGGGAAATGTCGTAATGAGTTCGGCGAGGAAAAGGGATTTCTTGCTCTTGGGTGTTGAAAATTCGAGGTCGTACTCCTGAAGGATGACAATCCATTGGGCAAATTTACCATTAATTTGTCGGTGATTGAGCAAGTATTGCATGGGGTTGGAATCTACTATGAATTTGGTAGTTCGAAGAAGGATGTAATGGCGCAGTTTCTGGACTGCAAGGACAATTGCAAGGGCCAATTTCTCATCGTGATTTTATTTCAAGGGTATCCCTGAAATATTTTTACTAATGTAGTAAATTACATGCTCACGATCATCATCCTCGATTTGGATGAGAACTCCTACTACAGAGATAGCTGAGGCCGATATGTAGAGGATATAGTCACGGTTATAGTCGGGTGGACTAATCAATGGGGCATTGGAGAGTGCCACTTTAAGATCATCAAAAGTGGTTTGGGCATGTTCATCCCAGTGGAATGGGATGTTGTGGCGTAACAAGCGAAGGAAGCCATGTGCACGAGTGGTGTAATTTGGGACAAAGCATCATAAAAAGTTATCTTTGCCTTGTAGGCTCTGCAGTTGGTGCAAATTCTAAGGGGGTGGAATATCTGTGATGGATTGGACTTTGAGGGGGTCCATGGAAATGCCACGTTGGGAAACAGTGAACCCAAGGAGGCATCCAACAGTGATGCAAAAAACACACTTGAGGGGATTCAAGCAGATGTTGTATTGATGACACCGTTGGAAGATGATTCGTAAATCCTTGAGATGCTGAGTGCGTTTCTTGGATCGAGTTGTGAGGTCATCCAAGTATGCAAGGATGATATGAGACAAATCATGAAAAATGTATGTCATGGCCTGCTAGAAAGGGGCGCCAGTGTTCTTGAGGCCAAAAGGCATGACACGATATTGAAAAGTGCCCCAGGGGGTAGTGAATGCGGTTTTCTACTCATCGACGGGGTGAATTTGAATTTGGTTGTAGCCAGAGAAACTGTCCATGAAGGAAAAAGCCTCATGGCTGATGCAATAATCAATAATTTGGTCGATAAAGGGCATTGGAAAGTTGTCTTTGGGACAGGCGTGATTGAGATCGTGAAAGTCCATACAGACACGAATAGTGCCCTGTTTTTTGTTAATAGGGATGGGGTTGGAGACCCAAGACATGTAGGTGATGGGGTAAATGAACCCTGGAGCTCCTAATTTGTCAATCTCAGCCTTGATGGACACTACTTTGGATGGGTGTAGCGGGAATTTCTTTTGGTGGACAGGTGTGATATCAGGCCAGGTGTCTATACGATGTTCGACAATAGAGGGATCAAGGCCAGACATCTCTGTGTATGACCAGGTGAAAATGTCCCGGTATTCCTGGAAGAGAGATTTGCAGGCCATAATTTCTTCAGGAGAGCATGTGGCGCCAATGGTGATTTCCTCTACGACTCCAAGTTTGATGGAAATATCGATTTTGACGGTGGGGGAAATGTTGGCCATATTGCCTTCTTCAAAAGCATCGGGGGCAGGGATAGGGTTATTGAACCAATCTATATGCCCCGATGGGAGAAAGTATTTGGTTTCGACTGCGCATATGGGGTTTTTGTGAGGAGGTGTGAAGGCTCCCTATGAAAGAAAGAGTGCTCTGTGGTGGAGCAGATCCCATGGGAAATCAGAGGTAGTTAATTCCTTGAGGAGGTGTTCGTCACAGTGGAACTGTTGAAAATATAGGTGGTCCAAAGGAGTAACATCGATAATGGTCACCTTGTGGTTGTCTTATGGTGGTGAAGAAGTAGTGATATTGATGCAAGGGGGGTGCGATGGTTCACTCGAAATAAACCAAATATCGAGATACTGTTGGTTGAAAATGGTAGTCGGATGTAAAATTTCCATGGGGAAATGAATTGGAGAATTGGGGGGATTTGGGGGAAAATCCACGTATAGATCATCCAGGAAATAGGGGGGAGTAGGAAGAGCCTCTGGCTTAGGAGAGAAGATATGAACAACCTCGGGTGGTTGGGTAGGGGTAATTACTTGTTTCGCTGGCCGNNNGGGGGGGGTGTCATATTTTGAACTAGGGCCATATGGCGACTCCTGTATTCGACGGTCATAGGGACATGATATGTGAAATGATCGAGTGATTCTCATAGAGAGCAAGGGCATCTCATATGTTCATTGACTGAGGTTGTGACATAATGGAATTCAAATGGAGGAGCTGCTTGTTGAAAACTTTGATGGAGTATTGCTAACATCTATCGAAATTGAGGTAGTGCAGGGCAATGATGGGTGTAATGACCATACTCTGAACATATGGCACATGTGAATTTGGTTCATAACCCTTTTCTACCTACAATGGTAGTTATGGAAGGGGTACTAGGTGTGCTAGACGAAGCGACAGGTGAAGTGGACACCCAAAAAAGTTGGATTAGATTGCGTAGCTCGAGGAGGGAAGGACATCGATTGGTGGGGTGTCCGTCTTTCTCACATAGTGCACAAGGAGGTTTTACTCAGGAGGGAAGGGGAGCGATGGGCTCTTTCTTCTTTCGTCTGCCCCCAGTTGTAGAGGTGGTGCTAGCAAGTGGGGGTTGGGATGGTGTGGTTGGAGTAAGTATTGGAATCTGCATCGAGAGTCCTTCAGTTTGGGGATGGAGGGATGGTTGAGGAACCATCTCAGGGGGATGTAGATACCAGACTGGGATGGCCAACACCATATTAGGAAGGGTAAGCATTGCAACTACCTGGAAAGCTTGTATTCCTGGTGGGGGGTAAAAGAAAGGGATTTGAGTAATGGCTTGGGGGACTGTCTCCCAAACCGGGATATGGCCCTGGGGGAGGGGGAGGTAAGGAATAGGTAGAGATGAAGAGTTGTCAGGGGTTTCCTAAGGGAGAAGCTCTGCGACTAGTGGGACGTCAGGGCTAACATAAGTCTCAGTGGGAGAGAGAGTATCTTCAGTTTCAGTTCCATTGGATGAGATGACACACACCTCTGCTGAAGGATGTATGAGCGGGGGTGCCCTGTGGTATGTCCCTAGCAAGGATGGGTCTTTAAATATACCAGGCCCCATCTTGATGAGTGGGTAGGCATCAATATTAGTGTGGAAAAAAGGGAGGATGTTATCGATGTTGGAGGAAGGGTTAGCCTCATAATGTGAAACTTGGTCAATGGTGATGATCTTCCCATTATGGGGGAACATCATGGTTCAAAACATGGAAGAGGTGACTGCCTTCATTGTGTACATGTAGCTACGACCGAACAAGATGTTGTAATCGAGCGGGGCATCGATAACTTCAATGTCTATAAGAATGGTTTTTCCCCCAAGTTCAACAGGGACATTTTGGAAGAGCCCTTTTGGAGAAGATGGTCATCTGTCATAAGCTCTTAAGGTGATGGCAGATGGTATGAGCTCCGGGGAGCCAAGTTTCTGCCATACAGATTTGGACATGATGCATGTGGATGCACCTTCATCAATGATGCATCGATGAACTATGATGTTCCAGATTTTAACCGGTATTTGAAAAGTGACGAGAGCAGGGAGACGAGGTTCTCCACTATTGAGATCAAATGTGATGAGTCGGGTATCAGCAGGGTCGACTACCCCCAGGGAGGAAAGTAATGATTTTTTTTGCATGGGATAGGTTTGAAGGATTTCTAAAATTGACATGGCAACATGATATTGTGCCAAGTCATCGACTAGACTATAATTGTGAGCCACCCTAGCCTGAGGGTTGTGAAATTTCATGCGCAATGGGATGCGAGGAATATGAAGGGATGTGTCAGTATTAGGGTGAGGAATCATCAAAGGAGGTCCAATTGTGACTGGGGGTGCTTCCGAGGTGGTAGGATCAGACTTAGGAGGTGAGTTGTATTGACGACTGTGCATTTGTAGAAGAATTTCTTTCTCACTAGTAAGGAGGATAGTGTGATCTGCGAGGTTGTCGGGATGTGGATATTGTCCCATCTGTGGTGGGGTAGGTTGCATCTCCTGTTGGGTGTTCATCACTCCTTGGTGTGGAATGGGGTTTTGTAGCACAACTGGGGGTGGTTGTTGCACATATTTTTGTGGGGCTTGTTGAGGAGAAGGCGATGCTGGGGGACGTGGTCCATTCACAAAGTCTTTCATCCATTTAAAATCAGGGATTTGGGGAAAATGGTGAGTATAGTGACCAAACTCTCCGCAAAGGGCACAAAGGAAATTGGTCCAAAGATTGTTGTTATTCCTCCCTTGGTGTTTGTTGTTATTGTCCCCTTGAGGGTTCTGGTTCCCCTGATTCTGGTTGCCCCCAGCAGGTTGGTTCTGTTGGGGGTGAGTTCCTCCTGGTCCTGGATTATTATTGTTTTTGATTTTTTCCTTTATTTTTGGCATTATTCGATGGATGGGTTGGATTTTCTGTATTCAGTTGTTCGAAATGATGGACTTGCTGAATGGGAGAGGGTTGAACAAAGTTAACCCCAACATGTGGCTGGCCTTGTGGAGGAGCAATAGGCTGGGGAGGACTAGGAAATGGGAAGTACAGATTATGTTGTGGTAGTGATCCATATGGTACATAGGAAGGCGTGGCACTTTCACTAGTGCTTAGGGTGTAAGCAGGGGTAGAGGGGTTTCCAAAACTTGGTTGGACAACCAAGCATGCCATGGGTGATGGTGCAGGTCCACTTATGGGTGGAGGAGGGACAATGGGGTATGGTTGTTGATAAGGGGGAGGGGGATAGTAAGGATTTCCTCCATATATAGGTGGATATGGAGGTGTACCATACGTAGTTGGTTGTGGGGGGTATGGATTGTGGTGTGTCATGGTACCAATCAATCCATTCACAGAGTGAGACATCCCAAGTTTGTCTTGGCCAAATGGTATGGGTCTCGGGGTGTCAGGTAGTACTATATATAAGTATCCTGACTGTGAGTAAATGAGTTCGAACTGTTGGGCCTTGATAATGGCATATTCTTCAGATTGGGGGAAGGTGGCGGCCACATATTTAGCAAGGAGGGAACCAAGTGATTTGAGAAACCAATTGAGACATTATTGTGGGGTAGCTTCCACTTTGTAGAGACTACGTTTCCGATGCCATTCGTGAATGTGGTCAGTGATGTGCATTGCAGAGGTTTGTTTAAAATCTGAGAGTAGTTCGAGACCATTGTCATGACGAATTGGTATTTGAAAGAAAGTAAAAAATGCTTCGGCCAAGGATTCAAAGGTCACATGGGACCCAAATTTTTCTTCTACATACCACTTGGTTGATGGGCCAGTGAGTGTGCGTTGAAATAACCTCAATCAGACAAAATCATCCATGATACTATTTGAAGAGCACCATAAGTGAAAGGTCATGATATTGTTGGCGGGATCGTCTCCCGCTTTTCCTTCAAACTTGGGGATGTCTGAAGGTAGTTTTGTAGGCATTGCAGGCCATGTGGGGTCATGCAATATAGGATCATTGGTGAGTTTAGTCAGATCTAGTATGTTGAGGGAAGCTAAGTATGGCATCTGGGGTAGTGGCGGAGGATTAGTTCCAACCATGGTGTGAATTTTTTGTGTACCTAACCTTTGAGGGGGGTTAGGTGGCATTGTACTTCCCCCTTGGGAAGAAGTTTGCCCCCTGCTTCTGTGTAAAGGAGAATGTGGGGAAGGTTGACCTTGGGAAGTGGACCCAAGTAAGGTGGAACCGAGCAAATCTGATCCCATGACAGTAGCATTCACAAGAGTGTGAAAAGGTGAGGCCGATGAGTCGACAAGACTAGGAACTCCCCCTAGAAGAGGAGGGAGATTTAGCAAGCGTCTGGAATGTCCGGATTTCTGTGGGTTCCCTATGATGTCTGACTAGCCAAGTGGATGTGTGAAAATGGTGGTGAGAGTAATAAATGAACAAGAGGCTTTGCCATAATTTTTGGACCTACAATATAATTCACAATCGCATGTAATCAAGAAATCATCATACATAAATCAATTGATAAAGAAGCATATATGTGGGTAGGTGGATTATGTCCATCTGGGAGAACAAAGAAAATAAATGCTCATGTCCTAAAAGACGTAACGTCCTTCCTCTCAAATAACACTGGACCTTCCAATAATACTCAAGCCACCGGAAGAGAAACTAGTGAAGAATGAAGTAATCAGTTATAATGAGGGGTAGAGGGTGCATATCCTGAAAAAGTTGGCGATATTTCCCAATAGCTACAAAAAATCTGATCAAGGTGCAATTGCAGCCCACAATTGCCACCTGGGTAGATGTCCTAAAATTTGGTCACTAGGTACCTCGGTCAAAGTGCGGAATTTAGATTTTCTGCCTCAGAAATGGGTCACGGGTTGGATCCCATCCAAGAGGTGGCTGCCTCAAGGGGGGACGCACAGAACAACAGGACCTCAGACTTCAACCCTTCACGAGTATCTCCCTACCTTATGGTGTAGGAACACTTGACTTGGAGGATTTGAAAGTTCCCTATTTGTCAACTTCTACTGTTTTGACGATGTGAGAACCAAATAACGGGGAGTTATTTGGTTGCTTATCCCCAAGATCCTACCTAGACTAAAAAAATCTTTTGGCACCTCCCGTGGAGGAAAACTTAGTGAGTTTTTAGAAAATTTTAGATGTGTTTGTTTTAGAGATTGGGGGTGTGAACCAACCTCATTGAAACTAAATGGGAGTGGATAGTTTTGTCAAGAAAAGGGTGGGGTGTTTCGGAATCCCATTGAAGGAAACTTACTTCTCCCTCCACAATTTCTAGATAAAACTATGTGAGTGATTAGTGAACTTTTGTGTGTGAACAAGTGAAAGTGTGCCAAGTTTTTAATATTTTAGGTGTCACCTTGCTGCATGTGGACTTTGTATGGTCCTTACAAGTCTTGATTACCTAAGTTGCTATGTGTCATTGGTACAAACTTGTGGAATTTTAAAATCCCTAGGAAACTAACATGTGGACATGTGGGTCCCTACCAATCCTTTAACTCCCTATTGTGATTTAATCTAAGAAAGCTTCGAAACTATCCAAGATTGTGCACATGTGAGAATGTATGGGTCCATTACAAAAAACCTTTAAACTTCCCTGGTGATTTGATCTAGGAAAGTAAATTTCAACACTATCCTATCTTTGTAGCATGTGGGCATGTATGGGCCCTTACAATTTTAAGATGTTTTTGAAAAATAAACTAAGAGGAGTCCTGAGGGGGCTATTGTCCTCTCTTAAAGATTTTGTCTTTTTAAGGGAGATGAAATTTTCCCTCAATCTCTTTATGATTCTCAAGATCGCTTTGGGGCGCGAGAGAAGAGCATACTCAACGATTGATATCCAATTTTTGGTCCCAATGCAAGTTTTATATGTGATATAGAATGATTCCAACTTAAAATTTTAGTCAAAGCAAGCCATCCATGTGGCAAAATGAAAGAAAAAGAGGAAATAATGATTTTAACCCCCTAAGTGTCTATGTTTTGACTAATCCCTTTATATGGAGATGGAATCTAAGTGTGGTTCATATTACAATGTGCATGGAATCAATTTCAAGAAGGCTATGGGCCCTCCACAGATCACAAAAAACCTTACAATATTTGATTTTCTAGAAAGATGCACGGGTCTCAAAATAGACAGAGGCGCATTGGGTGCCAATGTGCAGGTTAAAAGCGACCTTTTGGTGCAGGTGCATAGGATGCATTGAGAAATATAGTGGGTTTGGTGCACATGTGCTAAAGACACGCCTGTGGCTTAAAAAAACCATGCACGTTTGTTATACGGTCGTGAAGAAAATTTCGGATCAAATTCTCTCAGCTCATCTTTGAATTTGGCTTTCTGCAGGTCGGCTTGGGCCGGTTATGGTTCCTATAAGTTAAATAAACAAAAGGAAGAGGTAAAATCACCCAAATGGGGGAGGAAATTGATACCTTTCCCCGGTGGAGTCGCCAATCTATTGTGTCTCCTTCGTCACCTAAATGAGAAAAATGAAGACGCTTACAAGACCAGTTGGGTAGCTAGGCAAGACAACATTGAATGCAAGAGTTAGAAACATCAAGCATATGATATAAACAAAATACTGAGCTAAGAATGATAAAAGAAACTAAACTAGAGTGTATAAGGACATTAAAACAAGAAATAAACAACATTCATGCCACCAATGGAAAGGATTATATTAGTGGAAAGAAAACACCAAAGAGAAAGGGAGGCTTATGGGTCCCCTCTTCCTCCAAGGGAGGGCTCTTGAACCCCCAAATATTGAGCTCTTCTTACAACTAGAAAACTTGAAGGAAATGATGAAGAAATCCCAAGCTCATTCACTCAAGAGGTGATGTGAATGGCTCAATGAAATGGTGCTTGTATGCTCTTGACAAGGAAAGAGGATCCTTCAAGAGAATACAGGCAGCATAACAATACAAATGAATTCCTTGGAAATATAGTGCACCCATGGTATCCTTTTATAGCATAGCTTTGAGTCATTATTCAACCATCTTTTAGTGTGAACAAGGGGCCTTTTAGGGCACCCTTAGGTCTTTGACCAACCCCCCAGTCGGATTCAACCGAGATTTGGGTGTCAAATCGACTTGGAAGTTGAACCAAAAGTGGGTGGAAGGTCTATCAATATTAGAAATGCGTCGTTCTGAGGGGTCTGTGGTTTTTTGCGACCACATTCACGCATCGTGCACATGTGCACTTTTCTGGCACTTTTGGATAGTGCATGTGCGCGTGCCTCCTGTGTAGTGTTAGTGCATGCTGATTTAATTACTGGTTGTATAGTTTTGGACCTTTTGGAAATGCATTTTGGGTCCATGGATGGACTAGTGGGTGTTTGGAGATGCTGGATTCCTGTCACCATTTGTGGACGAAATTTCAGTGATAACAATCACCAAGTGTTGGGTATGAATTGAAGCAATGGTGTACACAATGTACTAATCTAATGGTTATGAATTAGATCTCGACAAAATTGAAAGTAGAACATGAAAAACATATCTTAAATATGCTTCACAAAGCTTCAAACCCTAGTATATTCATGTGACAAGAAAGAAAACCAAGAAATTACAACAATAGGCATGAACAAATAGTTTGAAATAATGCAAAGAATATATCCATAATGAATAGAAAGATCAAAGATATCACCTAGGGAGTAGAATTTTTGAATATGTGGCTCCGAATCCTCCTTCTTGGGAGGGTCCACGAATTCCTTGATGTGTATATATCCCCTCCTTGGTTGAGTGATCAAAACACAAAAAACATTATCAAGAGGAAGGAGTCCTGAAGATATCTAGTGTGGTTTTGGCCGCATGTACCTACTATGGATGGATGTATGGAATGACCTCAGGCCTTTATTTATAGGAAAAGTAGTGGTTAAACATCCTTTACATGGTCATAAAATACTTGTTAAATATGACAAAATCAAGGCTAGGAATATCAACTAGAGTTTAGAAATTTCCATTGATAACTACTTTCCCTTTCTGGAAAATTTGGGTTGGGAACAATCAAAATTGTGATTTTGATGGGTCAGTGTAGCTTTTGGGGGTACCTTCCACACGATGACACACATTTTCGGGCTATTATTTGCGCTAGCTTTAATGGGTCAAAATTAGGATTTTTCATAGCAACTTATAGAGGTCTAGTGGAGGTGGTAAGTGAGGTGAAATGGATAGTAAACATGTTGATAATGGTATATTTCAACAAAAAATTGTGGAAATGTCACAATTGAGTATTTTTTAGGTGATAACATACTTCACCATGATGTGTGAGGTTAGGAGGAAATTGTATGACCAAAATACATCACAATTTTATTTTCAATTCTCAGAGAGGACCAAGGAGGGAGACAAGTGTCCAAGGAAGGAGGACCACTTGTGGACGAACCATAGAGTACCAACTATCAACAACAAAGTCAAAAGGTGATAGGTGTACAAGATCCCAATAGGGACAAGTTAGGCATATCCATACTCATTAAGAAATCTCATAAAAATGATACAATGGTATGCGTGGCATAAGGGAGCCAAGTGCATGAGACAAAATGGGGTCTCAATATAGTACAACATGGGGATGGAAAATACGTGCCAAAGTATAATATAGTGATATGAACAATCATACATAGAAATTCCTAGAACAATGGGGTCAGGTCCAACATAGAAGCATCATGCTTGCAAATAATATGGATACATAGGAATTGATTCCCTACTCCAAGGGGGAGGGGCAAGGAATAAACCCGAGAATCCCCAATGAACATGAAACAACCTGAGATGCCCCACTAAACAAGAAAGGGGCTCTAAAGATCTCAAATGAGCCAAACATTCATCTCTCTTGAGACGATATCAAATGATGCTTGGATTCATTTCATATTTGGTTTATCAACTTGAAATCTCAATTTAATACTTTGCAAGCTAGTTAGACCTTTAGTCAAATACAAATATGAAACTTGGAATCATTAACATATCTACTAGAACATATGAAAAATAGGGTTTATGGTTTCCATGATGAATTGATGATGTAAGAAAGTGGGCATGTCAGTCAAATTTGAGTCCAGAAACCCTCCCATATCGTTAAGGCATGTGAATAGTTTATCCAGGTCAAATTTTAATGCATACAGATACAGTTTGAAAACATTTCAACGTTGGCCCTATTCACATGTCATTGTTTCTCACCTCTAGTATCTTGATGGTGTTGATTAAGAAATTAACGAAATAGAGGGATTTTTCATCACAACTATGATGTAGATATATTGTATATACATTACTGTAGAGCCTGAAAGAAAAATGAAGAAAGACTGACGAAAACCTAAAACTTGCGTCAACCAAATTGTGTACTTTGAAAGAAAATTAGGGTTTATGGTTTACATGATGAATTGATGATGGAAGAAATGTTGGACAACTGAGAGGGGGAGGTGAATCAGTTGTTACCATGCTTAAACAATTATGCTTATTTTAAACTCTTTACAGAGCACTCAATGACAATCACAATAATGCAGGGAAGTAAACAATAGAACATTCAACATCATTCACACATATGAGATACATAGAGACATATATTTTTTGAGGAAACCCATAAAGGGTAAAAACCTCTTCTTCTTTATATGATAAGTAATCTTTAAATTATGTACATTATCATACTTATGAGCACCAACTCATAATGAGGCTACAACCTCTGTTTTGCAAGCTGCTACTTGTTGAGAGCACCAACTCTCTGAATTCTCTAGCACCCACTAGAAGGAAGCACTGACTCCCTGGTTTCTCTAGCAACCACTAAAAGAAGGCACCAACTAACTGGTTCCTCTAGCACCCACTAAAAGGAAGCACCAACTCCCTAAGAATTCCAGCACCAACTGGATGGAAGCACCAACTTCCAGTTACACAGGCACCAACCTGTATATCAGAGAACCAATGTTCTCCCTTGCACCACCCTGCCACCTTGGTTTCTCTAGATACAACTAGATGGAAGATACAACTCCCTGTGTTCAAGCACCCACTTGAACCTCTGAGGACACCAATCCTCCCTAGTACCTCCCAACCACCCTGAAATATAAATCTTTGCTACTGAAACTTATTATAGTGATATAATGTTCATCAATGGCTTACCAGTCTCATCACTGTTCTGCTACACTGCCCTGCTCCGTCTGCATCCGTGTCTTCTTGCACATTTTTGTTACTCTTTATGTTCTTCTTCCTTTTATGCTCTATGCACCATGTCCCTTCTATGCACTATTCCTCTTCTGTGCATTTCAGCTACTACACTTTGCCTCCTTCTACTCACCTGAATCACTCTCAACAACCAACTAATCTCTTCTTTGTGCTACGTTTTTATACTCTCTGTGCATATTCTACATCCTCTATTCAAAATGCTTCTGCATGCACTCCCCATGTTGAGTGCTTTTCCTGATCATCATTGCAACTCTTCAGCTTCTCTAGCAGTTCAACCCATGCATCCATCATCACTGGGTGTTATGTCGAGATTCCTTAGCCTCTCCAGCGGTCGAGACTCTTCGTCTTCTCTGTCATAGTCGAGCTCATTCCCTCTATTGCAGTTCTAGGATCCAATGGTCTTACATCTATCAATAGCCTCTATGAACAGTCTTCATGCCACTGGAAGATGCCTCGAGGCTCTTCATCTTATCTGGCGATCACCCTGAAGTCTCTTCGAGTCCTCTGGTAGAAACCATTAGTCGTTTCTAGCAGTTACACTGTGAACCTCCAAGAAAAAACATTTCGGCATTTCAACATTCCTGTGAAGAAGTGTCTCGACACTCCAACTCTCGGTATCCATAACTTACACCAAAAGGTGTTTTTTTGTATTTCGGCATTCCTGTGGTGAAGTGTTTCGACACTCCAACTCTTGGTATCAGGAACTCTGAAATGGAGTTAGATCAATGGTCCGGTATTTTGGCGGTTTGCATTTCAGTGTTTCGGCATTTCTGTGATGAAGTGTTTCGACACTTCCAACTCCCAGTATCTGGAACTCCGAAATGGAGTCAGATCAACAGTCCGATCTTTCGGCGTTTCACATTTCAACATTTCTGTGATGAAGTGTTTTGACACTTCCAACTCTTGGTATCCGGAACTTCGAAATGGAGTTAGATCAATGGTCCGGTATTTCGGCATTTTGCATTTTGACATTTCGGCATTTTTGTGATGAAGTGTTTTGACACTTCCAACTCTCAGTATCCGAAGCTCTGAAATAGAGTTTATCTTCTGATACACCTCCAACTCCCGGTATTTGAAACTCCGAAATGGATTTTAGATTCTGATCTTGCCATGTGATCATCGTTGTGCTGCTGGTCATGATATTTTCCATCAATGAAAAACATGCATACTTTTCCTCTGTCTGAAAACATGCCAAAAATCTCTCCCTTTGGAATTGATGGAAACCCCTTGAAGAACATCCAATTATACCACTGTAGAATCTTTGAAATTACCACACTTTCTCCCCCTTTGACATCAATGTCAAAGAAGAGACACGCTCCCTCTGAGTTGTTGTAGTACATACTTGCCCTGTCAACTATGAGAATCTTAGAAATATAATAGATATTCAATAAGTACTCCCCTTGACCAGGTGAACAGATTAGACAAAAGAAGTTATAACCCCCAACTTTTGACGAAGATATCCAAAAGGGGTCGCTGCTAATGGCTTAGTAAAATTATCAACTATCTGTTCTGTGGAAGGAATATAATTCACCTGAACAATTCTGTTTGTAACTTGTTCTCTGAGAAAATGGTATTTTATTGGTATGTGCTTAGATTTTGAATGAAGTACATGATTCTTAGAGGGACTGATGGCACTGGTGTTATCACAGTGAAGTGGAATGGGATCAGTGTAAGTTACCTTCAAATCTGCAAAAGTTTGTATCATCCATAAAATATGAGTGCAACAAGTAGCAACAACAATGTACTCTGCTTCTGTAGTTGATAAGGAAATAGATCCTTGCTTTTTACTAAGCCATGCTACTAATGAGTCACCCAGGAAGAATGCTCCTCCACTGGTGCTTTTTCTCTCATCAACACAGTTTGCCCAATCTGCATTTGAATAAGCAGTTAACTGAAAATTCTAATTTTTGGGATACCACAGACCATAAGTCATTGTTCCCTTCAAGTATTTGAATATATTTGTGACAACTACCAAGTGACTTTGTTTAGGAGCTAACTGATAATGAACTACCATTCCAACATCTTTTATTATATCAGGACGGGATGCTGTGATGTACAGAAGACTACCTATCATTGATCGATATGTCCTTTGATCAACATCAGGTGACATATCATCTTTACTGAGCTTGCAACCAACCACCATAGGTGCACTAATAGGAGAGGAATCCTCCATTTGAAATTTCTTCAACATCTCTTTCAAATATTTTTCTTGAGAGATAAATATTCCTGCTAAACTCTGATTTACTTGTAAACCAAGAAAATATGACATTTCTCCTATCATGGACATCTCAAAATCTGTTTGCATAGAGTTAGCAAACCACTGGACAGATGATTCATTAGTACAACCAAAAATAATATCATCTACATAAACCAAAAAAACTAGTAGATTATCACCTTCCGACTTAATGTAGGGATTGCTGTCAACAATACCTTTCTTGAACCCTTTGTCTTGTAAATTTTTTTCCAGTCTATAATACTAAGCTCATGGTTCTTGTTTCAATCCATATAAGGCCTTCTTCATCTTGCAAACATAATTAGGATTATTTTTCAATGAGAATCCTTTAGGTTGCTCCATACATACTTCTTCCTCTAGATCTCCATTAAGAAAAGATGACTTAACATCCATCTGATACACTTTAAAGTTCTTATGGCATGAGTATGCAAGGAACATTCTGATGGCTTCCAATCTTGCCACTGGTGCAATAGTTTCATCAAAGTCCCGACCTTCAACTTGTGCATACCCTTTACAGACCAATCTGGCTTTATTTCTAACAACTTGTCCTTTTTCATTCATTTTATTTTTGAACACCCATTTGGAACCTATTACATTCTTATCTTCAGGTTTAGGGACAAGCTCCCAAGTATTGTTCTTCTCAATCTGTTCAAGCTCTTCATTCATAGCTTTAATCCAATCATCATGCTAGCTGGCTTCCTCAAAATTTTTAGGTTCAATCATAGATAAAAAAGCAACATGAGATTGTTCTGAGTCTTTAATCAATTTCCTTCTTGTCTGAACTCCTTTATCTGTATCCCCAATTATCTGATTTTCAGGATGATTTTTTCTAACAATTCTGAGAGGTGAGTTTGTTTCTTTCTGCTGATTTATGTCAGCCCGAGTATTTGTATCTACATTTGATTTAGATTCTTCTCTTTCTGATCCTTGGACCTGTTCATCTTCATCTTCAACTATATCTTTTGTGCTTGGTTCAACATTACTTACATTTCTGACCAGGATTTCTTCATCAACTTTTTTGTCTATACAATCAACTAGTTTATGCATCCTCTTATTGTAACATCTATACCCTTTACTGTTTGTAGCATAACCAAAGAAGATACCTTCATCAGCCCTGTCATCATATTTGCCAATATTTTCATCATTGTTCTTGATATAACATTTACTCCCAAAGACTTTAAAATGTTTGATTGAAGCAGGTCTTCCAAAGACTTTAAAGAATTTAAAGGGTAAAAACCTCTTCTTCTTTATATGATAAGTAATCTTTACATTCTGTACATTATCATACTTATGAGCACCAACTCATAATGAGGCTACAACCTCTATTTTGTAAGATGCTACTTGCTGAGAGCACCAACTCTCTGAATTCTCTAGCACCCACTAGAAGGAATCACCAACTCCCTGGTTTCTCTAGCACCCACTAGAAGGAAGCACCAATTCCCTGGTTCCTCTAGCACCCACTAGAAGGAAGCACCAACTCCCTAAGAGTTCCAACACCAACTGGATGGAAGCACCAACTTCCAGTTACACAGGCACTGACTTGTATATCAGAGAACCAATGTTCTCCCTTACACCACCCTGCCACCCTGGTTTCTCTGGCTACAACCAGATGGAAGCTACAACTCCTTGTGTTCAAGCACCCACTTGAAGCTCTGGGGACAAAAATCCTCCATAGAACCTCCCAACCACCCTGAAATATAAATATTTCTACTGAAACTTATTATAGTGATATAATGTTCATCAATGGCTTACCAGTCTCATCACTGTTTTGCTACACTGCCCTGCTCTGTCTGCATCAGTGTCTTCCTACACATTTTTGTTACGCTTTATGTTCTTCTGCCTTTTATGCTCTGTGCGCCATGTCCCTTCTATGCACCATTCCTCTTCTGTGCATTTCATCTGCTGCACTCTGCCTCCTTCTACTCACATGAATCACTCTCAACAACCAGCTAATCTCTTCTCTGTGTTGCATTTTTATATTCTCTGTGCATCTTCTGCATCCTCTATTCACAATGCTTCTGCATGCACTCCCCATGTCGAGTGCTCTATCTAATAATCATTGCAAATCTTCAACTTATCTAGCGGTTCAACCCATGTGTCCATCATCACTGGGTGTTATGCCGAGATTCCTTAGCCTCTCCAGCGGTCGAGACTCTTCATCTTCTCTGTCACAGTCGAGCTCATTCCCTCTGTTGCAGTTCCAGGCTCCAACGGTATTACATCTGTCAATAGCCTCTGTGAACAGTCTTCATGCCACTAGAAGATGCCTCAAGACTCTTCATCTTATCTGGAAATCACCCTGAAGTCTCTTCGAGTCCTCTGGCAGAAACCATCAATCGTTTATAGAAGTTACACTGTGAACCTCCAAGAAAATGCATTTTGACATTTCGACATTCCTGTGAAGAAGTGTCTCGACACTCCAACTCTTGGTATCCGAAACTTACACCAAAAGATGTTTTTCGCATTTCGAAATTTTGGCATTTTGACATTCCTGTGGTGAATTGTTTCGACACTCCAACTCTCGGTATCTGGAACTCCGAAATGGAGTCAGATCAACGGTCCAGTATTTTGGCGTTTCACATTTGGCATTTCGGCATTTCTGTGATGAAGTGTTTTGACACTTCCAACTCCCGGTATTTGGAACTCTGAAATGGAGTCAGATCAATGGTCCGGTATTTTAACATTTTTCATTTTGGCATTTCGGCATTTCTGTGATGAAGTGTTTCAACACTTCCAACTCTCGGTATCTGGAACTCCGAAATGGAGTCAGATCAATAGTCTGGTATTTCGACATTTCGCATTTCAACATTTCGACATTTCTATGATGACGTGTTTCGACACTTCCAACTCCTGGTATCCAGAACTCCGAAATAGAGTTTAGCTTTTGATACACCTCCAACTCCCAGTATCTGAAACTCTGAAATGGAGTTTAGCTTCTGATCTTGCCATGCGATCATCATTGTGCTGCTCGTCGTGATCTTTGCCATCAATGACAAACACACATACTCTGGCTCTGTCTGAAAACATGCCAACAAGAAAGTGCATGTGTCAGTAAAATTTGAGTCTAGAAACCATCCCATATTGTTAATGCATGCCAATAGTCTTTCCATGAAAAAATTTAGTGCATACAGAAACTGTTTGAAAAAAATTCAACGTTGGCCCCATTCATAGGTCACTGTTTCCGGTGTTTAGTCCTCGTAAAATTTTTCATTCCTTGTTCCTTGTACTATGTTCCTCGTTCCTCATTCCTTAACCATGGTGTAGTTCCCAAGATCCATTATTTTTGTACAAAACATACTAATGGCATAAAATGTCCCACACAAAGACCAAATTAATATCTGCTACATAAGTCTTTTGTCTTTTTTCAACGACTATGTAACGAATCTCAATTCTAAGAAGATTCAAATAGGACCTAAGAACCTTAAGTTATTTCCTTAATCATGGGTGACATAACTTTCTATCATTCAATAGTAAAATTGTTACATTTCATCGTAAGGCATCATGTGTACTGAGGGCTTGAGCCACCACAAAGGAAACATACCAAGAATATTTGTCTTATGAACAAGATATGGTACTATCCATTTTGATGTTTTGCATAGAGATTGTTCTTATAGACTACACTACATTTCACCATAATATAAGCCCTACACTCCTTGCAAACCATGTAACACCATTCAAATTAGACACAATATTCTTGCGACAAATTAGTTATACTATCGATGAACTTTTTTCGTCGATAGTATAACAAATTCGTTGCAAGATTATTTACATTTGTCTCTCTTGCAAAGATATCAATTGATTCTTGGATTCATTTCATATTTGGTTTATCAACTTGAAATCTCAATTTGATACTTTGCAAGATAGCTGGACCTTTAGTCAAATACAAATATGAAACTTGGAATCATCAACATATCTACTAGAACATATGAAAAATAGGGTTTATGGTTTCCATGATAAATTGATGATGGAAGAAAGTGGGTGTGTCAGTCAAATTTGAGTCTAGAAACCCTCCCATATCGTTAAGGCATGCAAATAGTCTATCTAGGTCAAATTTCAATGCATACAAATATAGTTTAAAAACATTTCAATGTTGGCCCCATTCACATGTCATTGTTGCCCGCCTCTAGTATATTGATGGTGTTGATTAATAAATCAACGAAATAGAGGGATTTTTCATCACAAATATGACACAGATACATTTTATATACGTTAATGTAGAATCTTAATAAAAATGAAGAAAGACTGACGAAAACCTAAAACTTGCGTCAACCAAATTGTGTACTTTGAAAGAAAATTAGGGTTTATGGTTTACATGATGAATTGATGATGGAAGAAAGTGGGTGTGTCAATATAATTTGAGTCCAGAAACCCTCCCATATCATTAAGGCATGCCAATAGTCTATCCATGATGAATTTCAGTGCATACAGAAACTGTTTGAAAAAATTTCAACGTTGGTCCCATTCGCAGGTCACTGTTGCCGGTGTTAAGTCCTTATACAATTTTCGTTCCTTGTTCCTTGTTATGTGTTCCTAGTTCCTCATTAAGTTTTCCTCATTAATTGTTCATTGACCATGGTGTAGTACCCAAGATCCATTATTTTTTTACAGAACATACTAATGGCATAAAATGTCCCACACAAAGACCAAATTAATATCTGCTACATAAGTCTTTTGTCTTTTTTCAACGACTATGTAATGAATCTCAATTATAAGAATATTCAAATAGGACCTAAGAACACTAAGTTATTTCCTTAACCATGGGTGACATAACACTATCATTCAATAGTAAAATTGTTACATTTCATTGTAAGGCATCATGTGTATTGAGGGCTTGAGCCACCACAAAGGAAACATACCAAGAATATTTGTCTTATGAACAAGATATGGTACTATCCATTTTGAGGTTTGGCATATAGATTTTTATTATAGAATATACTACATTGCACCATAAAATAAGCCCTACACTCCTTGCAAACAATGTAACACCATTCAAATTAGACACAATATTCTTGCGACGAATTAACTATACTATCGACAAACTTTTTTCGTCGATAGTATAGCAAATTCGTCGCAAGATTATTTACATTCGTCTCTCGTGCGACGATATCAAATGATGCTTGGATTCATTTCATATTTGGTTTATCAACTTGAAATCTCAATTTGATACTTTGCAAGCTAGCTGGACCTTCAGTCAAATACAAATATGAAACTTGGAATCATTAACATATCTACTAGAACATATGAAAAATAGGGTTTATGGTTTCCATGATAAATTGATGATGGAAGAAAGTGGGCATGTCTGTCAAATTTGAGTCCAGAAACCCTCCCATATTGTTAAGGCATGTGAATAGTCTATCCAGGTCAAATTTCAATGCATACAGATACAATTTGAAAACATTTCAACGTTGGCTCCATTCACATGTCACTGTTGCCAACCTCTAGTATCTTGATGGTGTTGATTAAGAAATCAACGAAATAGAGGGATTTTTCATCACAAATATGAAGTAGATACATTATATATACATTAATGTAGATCCTGAAAGAAAAATGAAGAAAGACTGACAAAAACCTAAAACTTGCGTCAACGAAATTGTGTACGTTTAAAGAAAATTAGGGTTTATGGTTTACATGATGAATTGATGATGGAAGAAAGTGGGTGTGTCAGTCAAATTTGAGTCCAGAAACCCGCCCATATCATTAATTCATGCCAATAGTCTATCCATGACAAATTTCAGTGCATACAGAAATTGTTTGAAAAACTTTCAACGTTGGCCCCATTCGTAGGTCACTGTTATCGGTGTCTAGTCCTTGTACAATTTTTATTCCTTGTTCCTCGTTCCTCGTTCCTTGTTCCTCGTTCCTTATTCCTTGTTCCTCATTCCTTGTTTTGTGTTACTCATTCCTTGACCGTGGTGTATTCCCCAGGATCCATTATTTTTGTACAAAACATACTAATGGCATAAAATGTCCCACACAAAGACAAAATTAATATCTGCTACATAAGTCTTTTGTCTTTTTTCAACAACTATGTAACAAATCTCAATTATAAGAAGATTCAAATAGGACCTAAGGACCTTAATTTATTTCCTTAACCATGGGTGACATAACACTAGTAAAATTGTAAGGCATCATGTGTATCGAGGGCTTGAGCCACCACAAAGGAAACATACCAAGAATATTTGTCTTATGAAAAAGATATGGTACTATCAATTTTGAGGTTTTGCATAGAGATTGTTCTTATAGACTACACTACATTTTACCATAATATAATCTCTACACTCCTTGCAAACCATGTAACACCATTCAAATTAGACACAATATTCTTGCGACGAAATAGCTATACTATCGACGAACGTTTTTCATCGATAGTATAGCAAATTTGTCACAAGATTATTTACATTCATCTCTCTTGCGACGATATCAAATGATGCTTGGATTCATTTCATATTTGGTTTATCAACTTGAAATCTCAATTTGATTCTTTGCAAGCTAGTTGGACCTTCAGTCAAATACAAATATGAAACTTGGAATCATTAACATATCTACTAGAACATATGAAAAATAAGGTTTATGGTTTCCATGATGAATTGATGATGGAAGAAAGTGGGTGTGTCAGTCACATTTGAGTCCAGAAACCCTCCCATATTGTTAAGGCACGCGAATAGTCTATCCAGGTCAAATTTCAATGCATACAGATACAGTTTGAAAACATTTCAACGTTGGTCCCATTCATATGTCATTGTTGCCCGCCTCTAGTATCTTGGTGGTGTTGATTAAGAAATCAAATAAATAAATGGATTTTTCATCAAAACTATGATGCAGTTACATTTTGTTCGCGTTCAAATGGTCACCAGGTGAGAAAATGGAGAGCGCTTGCATACCCTGTTGGGTCTGGTCAGGGCAGAATAGCTGTGGAGAAAAGGGTTAAAGGAAACAAAACAAACTACAATCTAACATATCAACTGAAAACAAATAACACTGCAAAAATAAACAAAAAACATCAAACACAAGACACAGGGGTCACCAATGGTTTCAGGCTGGTGTATTAATGAAACCTGAGCACGCTGAAGGAAGAGACCAGAGGTTCCTTCTCCCCCCAGCGGAAGGCTCTTTGGGGCCCTCAACACAGATTGCTTTCCTTACAAGTGAGATGAACTGTGCACAGCAATGAAAGAACTCTGGGTGATGCAGCTGATGGGTTGTTGTCAAAGGATGAGCCTTTAACCATCTGAACAACATAATGGTGCTTAGAATTCCTTGCCAAAATAGTGTACCCTCATGGCCTTTTATAGCAGCTTCACGGGCGGTCACGTAACCTTCTCCAAGTGTGAATAGGGACCCTTTTAGGGTTTATTTAGGTCATTAACCCACCGATTTTGCAGATCCGGCTCTGATTTGAGAGTCAAATCATCTTGGGAGCCGGTCCGTAGGCGGTCGGGAGGTCGACCTATTCAATTAATGCGTCGTATTAGTAGATGCGCAGGTTTTTGTGTTGACAGCTGCGCGTCGAGCACGCATGCGCTAATAACACGTTTTTGTCCCGCGCATGCGCGCGCATCAAACTGCTGTAAAGCGCCCTTCAATTTTTGGTTACTTTGTATAGTTTTTGGCCCTTCTGGAGTGCTGTGAAATTAATTCAGTGCCATGAATGACTTCATTGCTGTTTTGATGATGTGGAGTTCTTGTCGCCATGTGCAGATGAAATTTCAGTGATAACAGATGCCCCCTGATGGATGAGGTTAGGAGCATATGTATAGCCGAAATCCATCAATGTTTCTTCTACTGAGATTGTTTTTGTAAGGGAAAGCAAGAGTGGGACCGTTCGGAGTGATCCGTTGGAGAGAGAAGGAACCGGTATCTCGACCTTCTGAGAGACGTCCAGAGAAAAAATATACAACTGTGTACAAACGAGGCGGGCATGCCCCATGCTCGTGTGATGTAACTCTGAAAAAAGATGACAGAAGTGTTGGTGTAGACAACTGCAGCGCCCTCGGGGGAGGTAATGATAAATGCAGAAGACAATTCTGCAAAGGAACATACTCTGAATAACAGGCAATGATTGCTGTAATAAGCAGCGACGCTGATGTGGGCATTGATGGCCCTACCATGTTCAGAGGTCTTCGGCAAATGAAAAAAATAACTGCAACAGTCGCAAAGTAAGACCTAGCATAACATGAGAGAGTGTTGGCGTCGAATGTTATGGGGGCCAATGACAGCAGGGAGCAATGGTTTTTCACCCTGTGCCGTCCGAGATCTCTCAAAAATAGAGAATGAGAATCAAGATACTGTCGCCCTTCTAGAAAAGTGTGTTGATGTCGACAAAAGGGGGACGCGACTCCCAGAAGCAAAAGGGTGCTCCGTGGAATCTACTGAGGTGAGGAAGTGGCAGAGGTACAGGAACAAAGTCAAGAAGTGGGATGACTCAAGACTGCCCTTGGTTGGAGGATATATAAGAGAAACAG
>SNQJ01S0002479.1:423394-435776 GCA_010110895.2 Picea sitchensis
AAAGTAAATTATTTTAAGAGAATAATTCATACAAATTAAAATATTATATAGTCACGTACCTAATCCAACCTCAACATCTGTGTAATCATCCTTATTCTCTATCTTGATCTTCTTCATCGAACTCGACATCTGTATCATCATCCGGTTCTGAAACGATGTTGAAAGGATTGATAATATCATCATTGTCATCAATGTCATTTTCGATCATATTTTCATCGACATCATCATCAAAAATTGCAATATTGTCTCCTATGCTTGGATCATGATCTTGTTCATCTTCTTCATTTGTCGAACCTCCATGATCTTCTGACTCTGTCTGATCTGTCGAATCATCTTCTTGATCTTCAATATCATCTTCTTCTTGTAAATGAGTATACTTAATTGGCCTTCCTCTTGGATCATATCTAACAACAAATGACCAATCCCTTTCACCTGGAACATTTGAGTAAAAGACCCATTCACATTGGCTTGGAAAAATATAGTGATCATGTCCTCTTTCAAACACCATTGTTTTAATCATTGGAAATCCATTGGCATGTTGAATAATAGTTAATTCCTCATCACGTTCATGCATTCATAACCTATACCATTTGACATCGAACAAAACTAATTTGAAGGAATTAAAGTCACACTCAAGTATATCGTTTAAATACCCATAGTATCTATTTTTAGATTCTCGGGGATGTCTGTCACTCCTAGAGGAAATATTAGTGACCTGGAATACTGTTGTTATCCCACTATCAGAAGTTTTCTTAGTTTCATCCAATTGTTTGATGTGAAATTTATGACCATTGCACCACATAGCCTTGTGGTGTTTCAACCATTGAAATTTCCTTTTTCCCTCCTACCATCTATGATTCACCATAACGCTTCAGTCACATTCTTCCCGATATGCATTGTATCAAACAAATGAGCTATTTTTAGCTCCTCATAGTAGGGAAACCTCATGAATTGAGTGGGATAACATTTCATTCCTCATGGAAGCCCATTATTAATACCTTCATGATTATTGCGGCCTTCATGAAACATAAAATAAATCAAAAAAATAATTATCAAATACGGTAAAATAAATTCAATGATTAGAATAAACATTCAAAACATTACATGATCTACGATACATTATGAAATTGAGTACCTTGACGATTTCTATTATATTCCAACCTCCATAGGTGAGGTGTCATTCTTCATGGTTTTAAACCAGTGTCTTCTTTCCCATTGAAAATATGTTTTTTAGTTGTATGATACCTATGGTTCTTAGGAAGAAGGTGCCTATACTCATCAAACACCATCTTTCCTAAATAAATTTAATGATGATACTTCATCTTAGGGCCACAAACTGGACATGCAAATTTACCCTTTGTTTGAAGACCTCCAACAAATGGATTAATGTCAATTATACGATGAGATTATTAAAAAATTAAACATGCACCATGATAACATTAACATATTATATAGTATTAAAGAGAAATATTAGAATGCTACATACCACAAAAATGTGTTAGTCCAGGGGCATCATGAATTGTCCATAAAATTATTTCACGAAATTTAAATTTCTTCTCCCCGATTGGTTTACATATGTCATACATTGTGATGCCAACCCATAACTTTAGTAGCTTGTCGATACGAGGCTCGGTATATGCATTCATATCTTTAACCTGGTACTTACCTAATTGTTTGAAATTACACATAATTACTATAGGAATGATATCATATAATATATATAATTAAATAAATAAACAAAAGATATTGTGCAAAAATTGAAACAAATGAAAATGTTAAATTCAAAAAATTAATGTAAACAAATACCTGGAACAATCATTGTCAACATTATGTGCTCCCTCTTTATTGACATCCAAGGAGGAATGTTATTGTTGATAAAAAAAATAGGCCACACTGAGTAAATAGACCTAAGCTCTCTGAATGGATTAACACTGTCAACTGCCAATGAAAGCCTAATATTACGAGGTTCATCTTCGAAATCTGCCCATTTTCCCTCAATTTCCCGAAATGTTGAACCATCGATAGGCATTCAAAGAACACCATCTCCACTTCTGTTACGTGCATGGTAATCCATAAATTGTGCTATGCTTTCACACTTGAACCATCGCTGCAAATGTGGAATTATGGGAATATGACGAAGAACCTTTCAAGACACCCTTTTTGTTACTTCATCGGTTTTATATCTACTGATAAGACATTGCATACATTTTGTTTTTGAAACATGTTGTCCATAATATATAATATTGTCATTAGGACATGCATATATAGTTTGATAATCCATTCCAATGTCTTTCATAATGGCATGCAAACCTTGATATGTGCGAGGTAAAATATTTGACGATGGTAACAAAAATTCACCTAACAATCTACAACATAATAAATAACTAGTTAATGTAAGAATAGTAATCGTAAAAATTGCATTCTTATTTTACACATTAATTAACACTAAAAACAAATAGAAAAAAATCAACATTTATGTATAATATGAGATGAAACATATTACATACCTTAGGATCTGTGTTATACAAGTGTTTGAAAAATTATTCATAACCTTTAAGTTCACTAGCAGCAATGTAGCAGAGAGAAGATTTGTTCTTGATCCTTCATAAAGTCGTTTATTTGCCTTTTCTAATAGAGGTTCATGATAAATACTAGCATTGTCCCCATCCTCATCCGACTGCGAAAACAAATCTTGGATCATTTGATTTGTCCCATCATCTTCTTCCATGGGATCATTAACTTGATTTGTCCCATCATGTTCTTCCATGAGATCCTCATTTGCTTGGTCATGATGTTCCTCAGCTTGTACAACATCATTTCTACTAATACCTGGCGCAATATTCTGCGGAAAGTTAGAGGGCAACTCTAACTTTATAATTACAAACAATCATGCAAAATTAGTGTATACTATAACAAACATTCAAATGATATATATATATATATATATATATATATATATATATATATATATATATATATATATACCTTATATATATATATATATCTCTCTCTCTCTCATTGATAAAGATAAAAAAGCTATTGAATATATAGCTAAGTACCATGGGATGATATTCATTCGATCAGCCATCAATGTGCCCATATTTTTAATAGGCTACAAACATTTTAGATATGGGCACATTGATGGCGGATCGAATGATATCATCCCATGGTAATTAGCTATATATTCATTAGCAAATGAATATCGTCCCATGGTAATTAGCTATATATTCATTAGCTTTATATATATATATATATATATATATAATGTGCCCATATTTCCTACAATGTTTTGTAGTTGTTGCTATTAAAATTCGTACGGGACGTATGAGGCAACATTTTTTAGACGGGCAATAACATCTACCATCACCCTTTTCACCTGCTTTACTTTTTTCCCCACCTCTAACTATATTCTGCGACATTCTTCCTCACAACTTCTGCACAAAAACACCCTTTCAGAACCATCGTTGTTATAGCATGATTGTCGCAACATCTTTAAATCGTCAAATATTTATAGTTCAATTTTAGGTCACAATCGTCGTAATTGCGACGACCGTTACCTAAAATATTTCTTTTTTTTTTACCTATTTTTTTGTCATATTTAACGGTCACTTTCAACATTCACTTATAACGGTCATTCGTCGCTCTTGCGAGGAACATTGACCATATTAATTTATATAAAGTACATTTGTCAAGATAATGACGAATACAGGGTGGATTTAGAAAAAAATTGAATAATTGAACTTTTTCTCTTGAATGTTGCGACGAAAGAGTACTTTCTTTGCAAGTGGTCATTGCACATTTTTCAATATGTAGTAGTGAATCGGGAAAACCATGATGTTGGGAGACTGTTGGGTGAGAAATCTCTTGCCATCCATCATTCTCAAGAACTTTAGGTTGCAATGAAACATGAGGGGGATACCAGGGACATTCTGGGGCTGGAAGGGAGGCCTTTCTGGCCTAGGTTGGACTACCCCTTGTCCAATCCAATTGAAAAGGATAGCTTGGAAGAGATGGTTTAACTCTTATGGATCTGCATCAAAATGTATCGAGAATCTTGGCCTTCTAGGCACTCTGTTCCAATTCCCTATGCCCCTGTTATTTCCACCATGGCTTCCTCTGCTGAAAAATCTCATCCTGTATGCAACGTTTACAAGGAACTAGCTTCTTATAAAAACCATACATGACATCTCTTAATATGAAAGAAAGTTTGGTTATGTTGGTTAATGTTGTCATTGATGCTAAAGGATTGATGTCAAAGGAACAATGTCTTGTCATATCATATTGATGTAGTGATTGATGGATCATGTATTGACCTTGATTTCAATGGATTGATGTCAAGAGGAGTCATAGTTGTATGCATAGATGAAGATGGATCAATGATTTGTCATTGATATATGATGCATATTTAGATTGATGTAAAGATGACTCATTATTGTCTTGTCATGGTTGATAGGGAGTACAAATGGATGAACTCCAAAGTGGTCCCCTTACGGTGAAATCTCTCACGAGAAGGCACTTTGTGGTTAAGTTATCCTAGAAGTATGGTTAGAGAACCCATGCTTAATTGTGGAATAATGAGATCAAGATTAGTGAATTTGTCAGTGAAACTATCCTAGATGGATAGTGCTTATCATGCCATTTTTGGGGTTATGAGGAACGTCACATAACTCCTCATGGTTTGAGAGTTATGGACTTACGAAGTTGGAGGACCCTCATATGATGGCTAGAAGCCCCAAAAGGTCAAAGAAGTCAAAGTGCTTACAAAGAAGAAATTATGTAAATAATAAAGTGAAGTGATAAAGTCAAGAGGATTATTTAAATAATAAAGTTAATGAATAAATTTCTATTTATGGAAAGTGGTTATAAGAGGGTTAACCCTAAAATGAGGAAAGTGGGTTAAGTGGTCAAGTGGCTATTGGGTATATGGAAAAGTGGAAGATTGGACAAAGTTGGACATAGATGACTATGTGGAAAAAATGGCTATGTGGATAAAGTGGTCTAGAAGATGCTTCTAAGGAAGCTACTTGGAGAGTATAAATAAGAGGTAAGGGTCTCTTATAGAATCATCTCTTAAGCATATATTGAAGATCTATTATGAGAGAGAGATTGACTGAAGGATATCATGGACACATCAAAGTTTCCATAAGTCTGAGATCATGACAATGAAAGTTTCGAAAGTTCAGAAACCCTAGTTTCTGAAGGAGTACATGAGCAACAATGGGCTAGAGTGCGTACGTACGTGGGCAACAATGAGACAGAGTGCGTACACACGCAGGCTGAAGGAAGTCAGAGCGTGTATAATTGGTGGAAGTCATGAAGACTTGAGTGTGAGCTGGTGCCAGTCTCTTGAAGGCTGAAGCAAGTTCCAGATCTGCATTCTATGGGATCATATCTACCATAGAAACTCTGGCATGGTTACATAATTGTCTTGATGGATACTCTTGCTTTTTATATGGTGAATTCTTGAGGCATTCTTGGCATGGCTCTTGTGAAATGGTTATGCTGGTTGATTGATAGAGTGAGCAACACTCTTATGTTTCAGTACTGATATGGTTGCCATAGTATATTGGTTACTTATGTTTGAGTAGCATTTATATTGTATGGTTGAGGAGCATGAGTAAGTTGTTGGAGAGTATGGATGTGTTGAGATTGGTTATGGTACAGGTTGGACAGTGAAAGACATAAGTGAATGTGACTGAAGGCTGCAGAGGATATGAGTTTTTCATGGATAGAAAACCCTAATTATTCATAAGGAATACACAGGTTGTAGTACATACAGGCCACGTACATACATGAGGTGTACTACTAGTAGGACGCGTACATACACGTGCTACACTATTGATAGGTCACATACCCGTTGACAGATTGGTATCTGTTGAGGATTGATTCCTCTTCTCAGTTGGTGCTGAGTTGTGTAAGTTGAGTCTTGCATTGTAGAGTTGGTGCTCTTGTGGAGTTTTAACTCTATTTAGTTGTTGTTGATAACCCAAGGATTGTAGTCCATAATAAAAAGAAAATTGTACATACATCTTATGTTCTTTGTGTTCCTTTTGGTGATGACTTATTGATGATATATGTTGCTGATATATGTTCACATTTAACTGGTTATAAATGACAGTAATAAGTGATGAGTAATTGGTGATTGCTAACTAAAGAGTTTTGTGAAGGGAATTGTTGAAAAAAACTCTACACTGGTACACCCCTCCTCTCAGTGTGGTCGGTGTGTCCAACAATTGGTATCAGAGTAGGCTTTTACTATAAGCCTTAACAAGCTTGGAGGAGATCCATGGACACACAAATGGATGATGAAGTTCCAATCCTTGATGAGGAAAACTATTCTACATGGAGAATAGAAATGAAAGTGCATTTGAAGGAAATAGGAGTGGGTGTTTGGAAAGCAACTATTGGTGGATCAATTCCTTTGAAGAACAAGTCAAAGTTTGCAGCTCAAAGGGAAGAAAAGAAGAATGATCCATTGGCTCTCAAGACCATTCTTAGTGGACTCTCAAGTTCTATCAAAGAGAGCATGGGACAATGCACTTCCGCCAAGGATCTATGGATAAAGCTAGAGAAGACATACCAAAGCAAAAAGGAAGACCTTGAAGACAATTCCATCAAGATCAATGAAGGTAAAGAATCTCCAAAATGCCCTAATTGCAATATTTCAAAAAGTGATGATGTTGAATATTTTTCTACAAGTGAAGAAGAAAATCGAGAAATAGTTTTTGTAGAGTTAGATGATAGTTATCCCATGGAAGAAGTAGAAGAAGAACTATCCGAACTTAAAAATAAAGTTGAATGGGGTCTATTTGAATACAACTATGACCATTGTTACATAGAATATAGCTATCTTTCTGAGAACACTAAAAAGTTTCTTAAAAAGAATCAAAGGCATATCTTGAAGTTAAATGAAATGCTCAAGGAATAAGAAGAAAGTAGAAAGACTCAATTAGAAGAAAAATAAGAAGAGATCAAAAGACTAAAGAATGAAATAGAATAACATAAGAAGGTAGATGATGAGATTAGAAAAAGTCTTGAAGTTAATGTCCATTTCAAGACCCAAATTGAAGAAGCCAAAAGGATAAAGGAGCTACTAAAGAATCAAGTAAATAAAAATGAAGAGTCATGTCATAAGTTGGAAGCCGAAGTTGTTGATCTTAGAAAGAAAGTAGAGAAGTCAAACAAATTCTTGAATAGCTCAACAATATTGAATGAGATCTTGGATAGTCAAAGATTACCAAATGATAAATCAGGTCTTGGATACAACAAAGAAGCTACACATGTATAAGAAAGCACCTCAAAGAAGCATGAGGTAAGTCCCTCACTTTCAAAAGATGGAAATAATGTTGCAAGTCAACCATATACACAAGGCAATGAAAGTTTCAAAGGAACAAAGTAAGGAAAATATCAAGAAGCCATATTTACACCTCAAAGAAGAGATACACCTTCAAGATGGACACCAAAGCAAAGGTATGATTTTTTTTTTCATGATCACTGTTACTCATGTAATGAATATGTTCACAAAGCTTTGGAATGCAGATTTTATGCAAGGAGAGATAATGAAAGATTTCATAGCACCCTAAGGTGTTGGAGATGTAATCAAGTAGGACACATTGCTGCTCATTGTCTCATCATGAGATGCTACAACTATAGTGGATTTTGCCACAAATCCTAGGATTGTTGGAACAAAAGAAGACAATCCATAATGAGAACTTCATATAGCATGACTAGAAGAAAGCATTAAGTTAGGAAGGAAGACATATTTGAAAAGATGGAATTTCAGAGTTCAAGTTCTAAGAAGCTGGGACACCTTCAGAAGTGGGTAAAGAAGACTGGACAACCAGAACATAATGGAAACCTTAAGTGAAGCTCAAGTTTGACATCTTCATAAGAATATGTGGGTTACAATGGTAACATTCATGTACATATGCGAGCTGACCTATAAATAGATCGCGTACATACGCGAGCTCTCTGTGCAACATACTGTGTATCTGTGATAAAAGTCTTGGAAAATGGCTATGCATATGAGTTGCAGTATGGTATAATGGTATAAATCTTTGTTGCAGGGACTGACATGGTTTGTTGCAGGATCTGACATGGTTTGTTGCAGGTTTTCATGATTACATGTTGGCATACATAATTGATGTATGCATGGTGATGACATATGGTTGAGTGTGGATGCATGGTACTAACCCTAGAGTGTGGATTGAGATACTTTTTCTGTTGAGGAACAATGCTGGTTGTGACAGTGGAGTTATGGCACTTTGGTTATGAGATATATCATGATGATGCTAGCTAGAGATATCATTAATCTATTGAGGCACACTTCTATTACATATAGTTTTGGATGCTTAGTATTTGCTGAAGTGAATGATGGTTGGGGCAGATCATTTAGAGTACATGGATGGTACTTATTTGATCTTCATTGATATATCTTATGATGTATTGTGAGATGCATATTTGTTGGATATATTGGTGCATGCATTTGGCATGAGGATAGGATACATAGTGGGACATCTAGTTGATGAGTTGATGAGGTGGTCATGTTGTACATCATTGATGAGTCATAGCTTGATCTGTAGTTGATGCATGATTGGTACACTTTTTGGAGGCACCTACCAACAATATGATTGCACATGTCTTATGGTTGATATAGCATACATGTATGGGAACACATCTTGACTGTAGTTCATCTTGTTGTGGTATTGGCACATTATTGATGCACTTGCTTGGTAAAGGTGGTGATACATGTCTAGTGCAATGTTGATGCACTCATAGATAGTATATGTTTGAGGGTGATAGTACTTGGATAAAGTACATCATTGGTTTTTCTTTTTTAGCATATACCTTGGTACATGATTTATAGGATGACATAGATGAGACACTTGTTATGATGGTTGAGATACATGGTTGTGGCACTTGGTTCTTGGTAGAGGCATATCATGAGTGATATGACACTTGGTTGAGGCACATGGTTGGCATGTTGGTAGAAGCATATGGTTGATACACTCTATTGATGATATCATATGGTATTGATGTACATGGTTGATGTACATGGATGTTGTTCATGGTTGACACATTGTATGGCACATGATGTAATTGGTTTATAATTTTTTCATAAATCTCTATTTGTTATTGAAATATCTTTTGTCTCATGATGTATGGTATGGCACGAGGTTGATGCATGGACAAGTCCAAGGATTGTCATAGAAAGAGTGATTGATCTATGTTCCAGTTGAGCAACAACATTTGCAACAGAAGCATATTGCAGTGATACAATATTATTCATATTGCAGAGAAGATAGGGGGAGACATACCCATAGGGGGAGTCATTCTTCTTCCCATGATTCCAGGAGGAGAGATTTATTAGATGCAAAGATAAATACTTAGAAAAAGATCCTTATACTTAGAGAAAGAGCACATAGGCATGGTTCCAGGGGGAGCGATGGTCACAAGGGGAGCATGAACGGTATATCTTCAGAATTACATCAGAATGATATCCCTTGTTCCAAAGGGGAGATATTATTCAGAGGAAGATCAAGGCATCCAGGTAAGGGGAACAACCCCAAGGAGAGTTCAGGCAGGGGGAGCATCCCCAAGGAGATAATGACCCTTTTCCATTGATGTCAAACGGGGAGAGATAGTCAAATTGATGTGATTAAGATGACTATTGATGTAGAACAATGCCTTATCTACATTTTTCCATCAGTGATTGGTGTTGACATCAATGCTAGTATTTCCACCAATGCCAAAGGGGGATATTGTTGGATCATGTTGTCATTGATGCCAAAGGATTCATGTCAAAGGATTTATGTCAAAGGAAAAATGTCTTGTCATAGTATATTGATGTAGTGATTTATGGATCATGTATTGACCTTGATGTCAATGGATTGATGTCAAGAGGAGTCATAGTCATATGCATAGATGAAGATAGATCAATGAGTTGTCATTGATATATGATGCATAGTTAGATTGATGTAAAGATGACTCATTATTGTCTTGTCATGGTTGATAGGGAGTACAAATGGATGAAATCCAAAGTGGTCCCCTTATGGTAAAATCCCTCACGAGAAGATTCTTTGAGGTTAAGTTATCCTAGAAGTATGGTTAGAGAACCCATGCTTAATTGTGGAATAATGAGATGAATATCAATGAATTTTTCATTGAAACTATCCTAGATGGATAGTGCTTGTCATGCCATTTCCGGTGGTATTAGGAACGTCGCATAACTCCTCACGGTTTGAGAGTTATGGCCTTACGAAGTTGGAGGACCCTCATATGATGGCTATAAGCCCCAAAAGGTCAAAGAAGTTAAAGTTCTTACAAAGAAGAAATTATTTAAATAAGAAAGTGAAGTGATAAATTCAAGAGGATTATTTAAATAATAAAGTAAATGGAGAAATTTCTATTTATGGAAAGTGGTTATAAGAGGGTTAACCCTAAAATGAGGAAAGTGGGTTAAGTGGTCAAGTGGATATTGGATATATGGACACGTGAAAAATTGGACAAAGTTGGACATATATGACTATGTGGACAAAATGGCTATGTGGACAAAGTGGTCTAGGAGATGCTTCTAAGGAAGCTACTTGGAGAGTATAAATAAGAGGCAAGGGTATTTTGTAGAATCATCTCTTGAGAATATATTGAAGATCTATTCTGAGAGAGAGATTGAATGGAGGATCTCATGGACACATCAAATTTTTCGTAAGTCTGAGATCATGACGATGAAAGTTTTAGAAGTTTAGAAAATCTAGTTTCTGAAGGAGTACGTGAGCAACAGTGGGCTAGAGTGCATACATACATGTGAAACAGTTAGACAGAGTGTGTACACACGCAGGCTGAAGGAATTTAGAGCACGTACAGTTGGTGGAAGTTATGAATACTTGAGTGTGAGCTGGTGCCAGGATCTTGAAGGCTGAAGCAAGTTCCAGATCTGCATTCTATGGGCTCAGATCTGCCATAGAAACTCTAGTATGGTTACATTGTTGTCTTGATGGATACTCTTTCTTATTGTATGGTGAATTCTTGAGTAATTCTTGGTATGGCTGTTGTGATATGGTTATGTTGTTTGATTGATAGAGTGAGAAATACTCTTATGTTTCATTACTGATATGGTTTCCATAGTATATTGTTACTTATGTTTGAGTAGCATTCATATAGTATGGTTGAGGAGCATGAGTAAGTTGTTGGAGAGTATGGATGTGTTGATATTGGTTATGGTACAGATTGCACAGTGAAAGAAAAAAGTGAATGTGATTGAAGGTTGCAGAGGATCTGAGTTTTTCATGGATAGAAAACCCTAATTGTTGAGAAGGAATACGCAGGCTTCAATGCAGACAGGCCGTGTACATACATGAGCTGTACTACTGGTAGGGTGCGTACATACACATGCTGCACTACTGATAGGTCACGTACCTGTTGGCAGATTTGTATCTGTTGAGGATTGATTCCTCTTCTTAGTTGGTGCTAAGTTGTGTAAGATGAGTCTTGCATTGTAGAGTTGGTGCTCTTGTGGATTTGTAGCTCTATTCAGTTGTTGTTGATAACCCAAGGATTGTAGTCCATAATAAAATGAAAATTGTACATACATCTTATGTTCTTTGTGTTCCTTGTGGTGATGGCTTATTGATGATATATGTTGGTGGTATATGTTGTTGATATGTGTTCACATTTAACTGGTTATAAATGACAGTAATAAGTGATGAGTAATCAATGATTGCTAACTAAAGAGTTTTGTAAAGGGAATGGTTGAAAAGAGTCCTACACTTGGTCACCCCCCCTCTCAGTGTGGTCTGTGTGTCCAACAGGCTCAACAATCACATCATATCCATGCAATCCAATCCATAAAATTCATTTAATAATTATCAATGAGCAGGGAATGAATAAGGGTTCTGGGATATCTGAGGGGGTTGTATTGAGAGGAACATTGATAAAATGAAAGGGAGTAAGAACATGATTACTTCTCAAAAAATCATTAAACAATCGACTGTGTTACAATAACAAAATCATATCAACTGTGATCCATCTTTGTGTTATCTTTTAATTGTTGTAATACAAAGTTTCCATTTAATTTTAATTTAATTTTAAGAAAATGGCATGCAAAGTGAATCTGGGATTGTGAGGGGATTTGTAATGAGCAAAAAAGTGAGAAAATGATAGGGGATTTAATGGATATTGTTCATAAAACAAATTAAATAATAAATAACCATAATTGTTGTATTAAAATCAATCCAAAAAGCACCAACATTCATTGTTTCTCAATTGTATACCAAACTGCTTATTGTTCCAATAATCAAATTTCCCAAAATTCCTTAATTCATAACAGTCCGTGTAATCATAACTTATAAAAAAACCTTTCCATTCAATAGCCATGTTTAATAAA
>SNQJ01S0002480.1:7238-25690 GCA_010110895.2 Picea sitchensis
TGCTTTATGAAAATAAAGTCACTTTAAAAATAGAAGGTACACTTTATTAAAAAGTCACTTTAATAAAAGAACCACCTAAACAACTTTATAAAAACTATTACAAAGTTAAGTGCATGGTAGTGTAAATTTTAAGGTAACATCCCCATACAAGACAAAACATGTGGAGTACCTCCCGAGCTAAAAAGATAACACTCCCTCTTAGCGAGGGATGTACTACGCTACCATCTCCATCATCTGGTCCCATCATACTATGCTCTATAGGAGCTCCCTCTGAACCTGGAGCCATCCTCAACACCTTCACATAACTCGAACTAGAAGATCTTCTCTCAGCAACATCCTGGAACCCTGAGCTCAATTCATCTTGAGCATTGGTTCGATCAACCTGGTTGAGCCTTCTGCCAGTGCTCAGAAGAGACTTTCTCTCTTCTCTCAGAATGAAAGACTGATACCTTGGTGCCACTGCAGTCTCAGAAGCCTCCTCATGCTCCTCATCTGACACAGAATCATACATCAAAGGCTTTCCTCTCAACATATACAACCTATTCACCCGGTTACCGATCAGTTGCATCTCTACCAGGTCCACTCCCTCCCTGTAGATAAAGACATGTTCTCTCTTGAACAATATGCAATATCCTACATCCTCCAAGGCTGAGACTAAGAGCAAGTTAACACTCAACCCTGGAACAAAGAGAACTCCATCAAGCTCCAAGAGTCCCCCAAACTCGAGTTGGAATCTGACATTCCCAACTCCACGTACAGCTCTTGCCATACCACCTTCATTTACCACTTGTCGGCCAGGACCAATCTCTGTGAAATCTGGGAATACTCACCAGATTCTCGTCATGTGGTTAGAGGCTCCATTATCCACAATCCATCTGACATCACCTTTGAATCCTCCGCTCCCGACACTGGAAACTAGGGTAACCAAAGAAAATTCCCTATCGAACTTTGAAGCAAAGTCCTCCATGGTTGTTGTAGCAGTTGTCTCAGGCCCTTCTGGTTCCTTCTTCTTCTTCTTCCTCTTAGGACAATGAGAGGCAAGGTGCCCCAACTGGTTACAACAATAACATCTGACTTTACTCAAGTCCCTTCCATAACTTCCTTTCTTCTTGCTCTTTGCCGCAAGAGCAACATTCTCCTCAGCTCTGTCTGTCTTCTGATCACTGCTTTGAGATCTTTCTTGGATCTCCTCCTGAGTGAAATCATCCCACATTCTGCTCTAATCTGGTAGATGCTCATGTCCCACCACACACTTCACGAAGACTTCTGATTCTTTGGTGAAGCCATTTAAGGCTATCCTCACCAACTCAGAATCCGTAGTGACCTCTCCAATAGCTGCCATCTCATATTTTACTTGAGCCACCTGGGTAAGATAATAAGAGACACTCTCCTCCTTACCCATCCTGGTATCATGCAACTTAGCCCTCAAGGCCATCTTCCGGTTCTCGTTCTTCACCTCGAACAAGTTCTTAAGTGCATCCCACATCTCCTTGGCAGTATTTTTCTCATCCAAGTGTGGGATAAGATGATCCTTCACCCCATCCAGAATAATCCTCTGAGCTTTGGCTTCCTTGGTCTCATGCAAGTCCAAAGCAACAAGATCTATTGCGGGAGCTGCCACAACAGAGCTGAAATAGATATAAATCTTGTTCTCCTTGAGAACAGCTGACAACCGGACCTTCCACTGCAAGTAGTTGGAAATGCCATCCAACCGATCCTCATATCTAATGCTTGCAGCCATATTCCCTGTCACAACTCAAGGAAAACAATCACACCCTTTTGCCCAAATATCACACTTCTCATTGTCAGAGACAAAGCTCTGATACCATGTATATTTTTAATGACAAAAAATCAGCAAGCTAATATTTGTCATACACTTAGCAACCTAGAGATAACTATCTTCATAAATTTCATAAATGCATAAAACCCATATTCAGAAATTTCCATAAGCAGAAATACACATTGCTAAGAAAAATAGCAGCGGAAATAACATAGTGGACAGCAACCCATAACACGCAGAAATTTAGGCAAATGCCAGGGGAAACCCCAATGTGGGGAAACCCAACGAGAGAGAGAGAGAAATCTATTATTTAGCTTCAGGAAAGTACAAAACTGTAGCACAAATCACATTTCCAGCCAAGGAAAATACCTCACAACACCAAATCTGTCCCACAGAAATCTGTCTCGTTTTTCATGCCAAAACCGTACCGTTGTATAGCCTCTTTTGTACCTCATTTTCCGTGCCCACAGTCAGTTGTACGGACTATTTCGTACGACCAAAAAACAGCCACCAAAAATCTGAAATCCGCCTCGAAAATCATGCCTGAAATGCCTCGATTTTCGTGCCAAATCCGTACGAGCTGTACGGACTATACGGATCCATACATTACGGCCTCCCACATCAGAAAATTATTTCAGCCAAAAACTCTCAGAATTTTTTTTCTTGGGATTCATGCCCTCTTGATGCTCACTTTCTTCTCTCAAGCTTACTCATAAAATCTCTCTAACTCAACTCCTCTCGTCTTCTCGGTGTCCTCTCGACATGTCTTGCACACTACCCAATGCATTCTTTTATAATCTAAAAATGACATTTTCCCCCCAAAGTGTCTTTTCACCTTCCCCAACCCTAGATCTAAAGGCCAAGATTAGATCTTGCCTTTTTCAAGATCAAGGGTCATGATCCATTCCCTCCAAAATGTCTCATTTAAAATTAAAGTGAATTTCACTTTATTACATAAGTGCTTTATGAAAATAAAGTCACTTTAAAAATAGAAGGTACACTTTATTAAAAAGTCACTTTAATAAAAGAACCACTTAAACAACTTTATAAAAACTATTACAAAGTTAAGTGCATGGTAGTGTAAATATTAAGGTAACATCCTCATACAAAACAAAACATGCGGAGTAACTCCCGAGGTAAAAAGCTAACACTCCCTCTTAGCGAGGGATGTACTCGCTACCATTTCCATCATCTGGTCCCATCACACTGTGCTCTGTAGGAGCTCCCTCTGAACCTGGAGCCATCCTCAACACCTGCACAGAACTCGAACTAGAAGATCTTCTCTGGGCAACATCCTGGAACCCTGAGCTCACTTCATCTTGAGCATTGGTTCGATCAACCTGGTTGAGCCTTCTGCCAGTGCTCAAAAGAGACTCGCTCTCTTCTCTCATAATGCAAGACCGATACCTTGGTGCCACCGCAGTCTCAAAAGGCTCCTCATGCTCCTCATCTGACGTTGAATCATACATCAAAGGCTATCCTCTCAACATATACAACCTATTCACTCGGTTACCGATCAGCTGCAGCTCTACCGGGTCCACTCCCTGCCTGTAGATAAAGACATGTTGTCTCTTGAACAATACGCAATATCCTACATCCTCCAAGGCTGAGATTGAGAGCAAGTTAACACTCAACCCTGGAACAAAGAGAACTCCATCAAGCTCCAAGAGTCCCCCAAACTCGAGTTGCAATCTAACATTCCCAACTCCACGTACAGCTCTTGCCATACCACCTTCATTTACCACTTGTTGGCCAGGACCAATCTCTGTGAAATCTGGGAATACTCGCCAGATTCCTGTCATGTGGTTAGAGGCTCCGCTATCAACAATCCATCTGACATCACCTCTGAATCCTCAACTACCGACACTGGAAACTATGGTAACCAAAGAAAATTCTCTATCAAACTTTGAAGCAAATTCCTCCATGGTTGTTATAATAGTTGTCTCAGGCCCTTCTGGTTCCTTTTTCTTCTTCTTCCTCTCAGAACAATGAGAGGCAAGGTGCCCCAACCGATTACAACAATAGCATCTGACTTTACTCAAGTCCCTTCCATAACTTCCTTTCTTCTTGCTCTTTGCCACAAGAGCAACATTCTCCTCAGCTATGTCTGTCTTCTAATCACTGCTCTGAGATATTTCTCGGATCTCCTCCTGACTGAAATCATCCCACAGTCTTCTCCAATCTGGTAGATGCTCATGTCCCACCACACACTTCACGAAGATTTCCCATTCTTTGGTGAAACCATTTAAGGCTATCCTCACCAACTCAGAATCCGTAGTGACCTCTCCAACAACTGCCAACTCATCTTTTACTTGAGCCACCCGGGTAAGATAAGAAGAGACACTCTCATCCTTACCCATCTTGGTATCATGCAACTTAGCCCTCAAGGCCATCTTCCGATTCTTGTTCTTCGCCTCGAACTAGTTCTTAAGTGCATCCCACATCTCCTTGGTAGCCTTTTTCTCAGCCAAGTGTGGGATAAGGTGATCCTTCACCCCATCCAGAATAATCCTCTGAGCTTTGGCTTCCTTGGTCTCATGCAAGTCCAAAGCAACAAGATCTGTTGCGAGAGCTGCCACAACATAGCTGAAATAACTATAAATCTTGTTCTCCTTGAGAACAACTAACAACCGGACCTTCCACTGCAAGTAGTTGGAAATGCCATCCAACCAATCCTCATATCTAATGCTTGCAGCCATATTCCCTATCACAATTCATGGAAAACAATCAAACCCTTTTGCCCAAATATCACACTACCCACTGTTAGAGACAAAGATTTGATACCATGTAGATTTTTAATGACAAAAAATCAACAAGTTAATATTTGTCATACACTTAGCAACTTAGAGATAACTGTCTTCATAAATTTCAAAAATGCATAAAACCCATATTCAAAAATTTCCATAAGCAGAAATACACATTGCTAAGCAAAATAGCAGCGGAAATAACACAGTGGATAACAACCCATAACATGCAGAAATTTAGGCAAATGCCAGGGAAAACCCCAATGTGGGGAAACCCAATGAGAGAGAAAGAGATCTATTATTCAGCTTCAAGAAAGTACAAAACAACAACAGAAATCACATTTCCAGCCAAGGAAAATACCTCACAGCACCAAATCTATCCCACAGAAATCTGCCTCCTTTTCCGTGCCAAAACCGTACCATTGTACTGCCTCTTCCATACCTCATTTTTCATGCCCACAGTCTGTTGTACAGACTGTTCCGTATGGCCCAAAAACAGCCACCAAAAATCTGAAATCTGCCTCGAAAATCATGCTCGAAATGCCTCGATTTTCGTGCCAAATCCGTACGGTTGTTCGAACTGTACGAAATTGTACGGACTATACGGATCCGTACAGTATGGCCTCCCACAACATAAAATTATTTCAGCCAAAAACTCTCAGAAAATTTTTTCTTGGGATTTGTGCCCTCTTTCCTTGGAAAACGTGCCCTCTTGCTACTCACTTTCCTCTCTCAAGCTTACTTAGAAAATCTCTCTAACTCAACTCCTCTTGTCTTCTCGGTGTCCTCTCAACATGTCTTTCACACTACCCAATGCATTCTTTTATAATCTGAAAATGACATTTTCCCCCCAAAGTGTCTTTTCACCTTCCCCAACCCTAGATCCAAAGGCCAAGATTAGATCTTGTCTTTTTCAAGATCAAGGGTCATGATCCATTCCCTCCAAAATGTCTCATTTAAAATTAAAGTGAATTTCACTTTATTACATAAGTGTTTTATGAAAATAAAGTCACTTTAAAAATAGAAGGTACACTTTATTAAAAGAACCACTTAAACAACTTTATCAAAACTATGACAAAGTTAAGTGTCTGATAGTGTAAATCTTAAGGTAACATCCGCATACAAGACAAAACATGCGGAGTACCTCCCGAGCTAAAAATATAACATGGATTTCATTGAAGGGCTACCCATGTCTGATGGGAAGGATAAAAAATTTGTTGTGGTTGACAGTGTTATCACTCCAGGAGTACTTCTAGGTTGTAGCTCAAAAAAGCCTGGTAACTTAACTAATATCTCAATGGTGTATAATATTATATTAATTGGATCAAATCAAATAACTAAATCAGACCTTCTCTCTCAAGACATGCATAAACATAACCAGATGACAAGGATTTCAACTATCATTGTTCAAAGGGTTTGTAAATAAGTGAATGTATGGAGAATTCTTACTATGCCAGTAGACTCACACATAAAGATACATGAATGGCTAGTCACAATGAGCAAATGATATTTTCAATTCAACTCATCAAAGAAATGATAGATGACATCCATCGGGCTTTAGACAAACAAAATAGACATGAATTAAACATCCATGTGCAAATATAGAATAGACAGAAAAATGTAAGCTTGAACAGATAATTGCAAAAGAAGCTTGAGTACAGAGTGTGAAAAAGTCTTCAAAGTCGAACCTCCTTTACAATATGAACTCAATAGGATTATATAGCCTTTACAACTTATTTGAGATCCTCTAAATATGAATCTGATAACCACTTCTTCTATCTTTAGTTTGTGGAAGATATCTATCACAAATTCGAATTTGTGATGTGGCAAGAAAAACAAAATTTAGAATTTCTCGAAATATGCTTCTCCAAGATTCACCTATATTTCACAAATAAAAATATATCTTTGGAAACTGAGAGAGGTTATTGAACAAAATCTCGTTCTTATGAAACACCTCCTTCGGTTTCTAAAATACTCTTCCAACTCATCAGAATCTGTCCTCAAAAACAGTGACTAAAACATGAAAAACAGAGTATTTAATTTCTGGAAATGTGGTGCTCAAAGATTGACCTATATTTCACAAATAAAAGTAGATCTTGGGATACTGAGAGATTTTATTGAATATCAACCCGTTCTTATGAAAAACCTCCTTCAGTTTCGAAAAATACTCTTCCAGCTGATCAGGATCTGTCTCCCAAGAAGGTGACTAAAATAGGAAAATCAGAGTATTTAATTTATGGAAATTTGGTGCTCAAATATTGAACTATATTTCACAAATAAAAGTAGATCTTGGGAAACTGAAAGAGGTTATTGAATATCATCTTGTTCTTATGAAAAAACTCCTTCAGTTTCGAAAAATACTCTTCCATATGATCAGGATCTGTCTCCCAAGAAGGTGACTAAAACAGGAAAATCCAGATTTCCAAATCTAGTCATATTCCTACATTTTATGAATTGATCCATAGAATATTTCTATTGATCAAATGAAGTGCCACCTGCACTCATGGATGATATTTGATCATATCTTTGAGTAATAGTCATCGTCTTCTCCTAAATACACTCTTTCCAAGTCGAACTTTGACCTTTTGACCAAAATTTATGCATTCTGGAAAATTCTGCATTTTTTGTGGCTTATAAGACCAAAACAGAGCATCCTTAGCCACCAAAAGCTGAAGCTTTCGGTGGCTAACATGACCAAAATAGAGAATCCTTAGCCACCGAAAGCTAATTTTTGGTATTTTCTACATTCCAATTTCATACCACTTATTTCTTGAAAAGATAAGTCTAAAACTCCTCTTAAAGACATTGAACTCAAGAATTACAAAAATCTTTCATCCAATGACCATCCTATCACCTAATGACAATAAATTGGAAAATTTATTTCAGGAGATAACATCTGGCTCCTATTGGGGGTGAAATCCTCCCTGTGAGGTTTCAAGAACCGCGTAGTTCCAGTCGCCTTGTCCATTGGGATATGGAGTCAACTGTCAACCATTCTCTGAATTTTTTCAAAACTTGTAGTTCCATTGGGCATGGAGCCATTTGACCTGTGCAACTAATCTCGTTCAAACCTGTATCATGTTGTGCTTTATTCATTGAAAATTGAAAACAATCTTGCTCAAATGAAGAGCTTATTCTTTTGCTAATTCCTATACTAACCAACGGTATTGCCCCTTATCAAGTGAACTCATGCTTCCAATGAAGCCATGTAAGAAACTGATTAACTAATAATCTCTTCGATCTTGACCACAAAAATATAGAAAGCCATAATATGTAGAAAAGTGGTTTGAACAGATGATTAAGCCAACTTTCATCTGATACAAATATTTTAACATCTATGCTGCCCATGGATTCCAAATAGTTTGCAATAGGGTCATTAAAACCATAAAGGAATACCTCTTTTTGTTGTTGTTCCAACTAAAAGAAATGTTGTTGCTGATTTCTTTCACTAATGTCAATGTTGAATGTGGATTGTTCTTCCTCTGTTGGATGAAAATGCAAGCTCAATTGTTGATCTGAACCTTTTTGCTCCCCTTCACCATATCTCTGTAATTTGAATTCATCATAATGATATGTTGGCCTATCACAGCTGACAGTTTTTGAAAGAAAAGAAAAAGTATGTTCTTGATCTTTTACATCATTGTCTTGATAATGATTAAATGAAAGATGAGTCTGAGAAAATGTATCATGAAAAAAAAATTGATCACCTTCTTCAACAATGATATCTTTAGAGGATATATCGAAATGAAAAGGATTTTCTTTGGATTTTGGAACATCATATTCACAACTCTCATCAAAGACAACATGCATATATGGATGATTATTTCTTTGGTGAAAAGTAGGACTAGATGAGATTTTATTAGTCAACGAATCTTTAAAATCCTCTTCATCATCACTATATTTATAAAATACTGAAAAATCAGAATCAAATTCTAATGGCGGAGATGAAGATTTCTCCATTGAAAAATCAGCAATCTGATCTAAACTTTTATGCTCATCATCTTCCTTCTCATGTTTGCTGCAATTTCCCTTCGTCTACAAATCTGGAAGCTGAGGGCTTCTCTTAGTATTTGTTGTAGACTCAAATCTGTCATATGCTGATATAAAAATCTGCTCATCATCTTCCAATTTTTTAAAGGGGACAATCTGATCTTTATGACAGCCTAATACATTAGATGCACTTGGTACAATGTTAAAATCATCTATATGATGGTTAACATCGTGAATATCCTCAATATCTCGGTCAAAAAGAGAGGTGTCCCCTATTGCAGCATACTCTCCATGGCTATTTGAATCTTTATCCAATAAATTAAATTCATGACAACATTCTAGAAAAAGAACATCAGCTAAAAAGTCATCTTTACAGAACAAATTGAATGCATCATGAAAAACTTTCAAAGAGTTGATACTGGCAGTTGGAAGAGATCTACACCAATCAAGGGTTGCTCCTTTCAATGAATATCTGAAAAGCTTGATCTTTACATCCTCGTGCACAATCTGACGTTCACGAATAAACTCATGGAAATCTAGCAGATGTTCAGTTGGAACCTCCCAATCTTCTCCTTTAAATGTAGGAAGAATACCTTCCCATTCATCTCTACTAGGTAGAGGATTAGGGAAACCAACAATATTGGAAAAATCACAGAAAGCATACCTTTTCACTAAGATATTGTTCATTTCATACAAGTGGAGTCACCAACAGATTTCTAAACAATGGAGTCGCCACTGAATCTGTCCTTCATGGAGTTGCCAGATAGATGATTACAACCGAATATATGTCTAGACTTTTTCTATCATCAAAGATGGATATTGTCATCTCCCAAGGAATTTGAGCTTCAATATCCTCTCCCCGGCAATGACGCCAATTTGTTATCACTCCAGGAGTTCTTCTAGGTTGTAGCTCAAAGAAGCCTAGTAACTTAACTAATATCTCAATGGTGTATAATATTCTCTTAATTGGATCAAGTCAGATAACTAAATCAGACCTGCTCTCTCAAGACATGCATAAACATAACCAGATGACAAGGATTTTAACTATCATTGTTCAGAGGGTTTGTAAATAAGTGAATGTATGGAGAATTCTTACTATGCCAACAGACTCACACATAAAGATACATGAATGGCCAGTCACAATGAGCAAATGATATTTGCAATTCAACTCATCAAAGAAATGATAGGATGACAGCCATCAAGATTTAGACAAACAAAATAGACATGAATTAAACATCCATGTGCAAATATAGAATAGACAGAAAAATGTAAGTCTGAACAGATAATTGCAAAAGAAGCTTGTATAAATTGATCTGCAAATGAGAAGCTTGAGTATAGAGTGTGAAAAAGTCTCCAAAGTCGAACATCCTTTATAATATAAACTCAACAGGATTATATAGCCTTTAAAACTTATTTGAGATCCTCAAAATATGGATTTGATAACCACTTCTTCTATCTTTAGTTTGTGGAAGATATCTATCACAAATTTGAATTTGTGATGTGGCAAGAAAAACAGAATTTAGAATTTTTGGAAATATGCTTCTGCAAGATTCACCTATATTTCACAAATAAAATATATCTTGGGAAACTGAGAGAGGTTATTGAAAATCATCCCATTCTTATGAAATACCTCCTTCAGTTTCTAAAAATACTCTTCCAGCTCATCAGAATCTGTCCTCAAAGACAGTGACTAAAACAGGAAAAACAGAGTATTTAATTTCTGGAAATATGGTGCTAAAAGATTGACCTATATTTCACAAATAAAAGTAGATATTGGGATACTGAGAGAGGTTATTGAATATAAGTGTTTTATTATGAAAAACCTCCTTCAGTTTTGAAAAATACTCTTCCAGATGATCAGGATCTATCTCCCAAGAAGGTGACTAAAATAGGAAAATCAGAGTATTTAATTTATGGAAATATGGTTCTCAAAGATTGAACTATATTTCACAAATAAAAGTAGATCTTGGGAAAATGAGAGAGGTTATTGAATATCAGCCCGTTATTATGAAAAAAATCCTTCAGTTTCGAAAAATACTCTTCCAGCCGATCAGGATATGTCTCCCAAGAAGGTGACTAAAACAGGAAAATCCAGATTTCCAAATCTAGTCATATTCCTACATTTTAGGAATTGATCCCTAGAATATTTCTATTGATAAAATGAAGTGAAACCTGCACTCATGGATGATATTTGATCATATATTTGAGTAATAGTCATCATTTTCTCCTAAATACACTCTTTCCAAGTCGAACTTTGACCTTTTGACCAAAATTTATGCATTCTGGAAAATTCTGCGTTTTCGGTGGCTTAGAGGACCAAAACAGGGCATCCTTAGCCACCGAAAGATAATTTTTGGTATTTTCTACATTCAAATTTCAGACCACTTATTTATTGAAAAGATAAGTCTAAAACTCCTCTTTAAGACATTTACCTCAAGAATTACAAAAATCTTTCATCCAATGACCATCCTATCACCTAATGACAATAAATTGGAAAATTTATTTCAGGAGATAACAAACAGATTAACCAAATATGCACATTTCATGGCGGTAAGAAAAACCGACACAACAAAACAAATTGCACATGTTTTTTGCAAAAATATTTATAAGTTAAATGGGTTTCTGAAGGTAATTGTCAGCGATAGGGATCCAAAATTTAAAGGAAATTTCTGGAATGAATTTTGCACAAATACAAGAATATCTCTTAATATGAGCTCCTCCTATCATCCACAAATAGATGGTCAAACATGAATCGTAAATAAATGATTAGAAACGTACCTACGATGATTTGTGACAGATAAGAAAAATAAATGGTCTCAATGGTTACACTTAGTCGAATGGTGGTATAACTCTACATATGACACTTCCGCTCAAATGACTCCTTTCCAAGACTTATATGGTTATGAACCACCTAAATGGAAAGAGTTTACACTAATTAATACTACGGTCCAAGCAGTATAAAATGAGCTAGAGGAATAACAAAAAATCATACAAATATTAAAAGAGAAACTAGCAACAACTCGTAATCAAATGAAACAACTAGTTGACCAACATAGGTCAGAAATAGAATTTGAAGAAGGCGATTGGGTGTTTGTACGAATTCAACCCTACAAACAAGTATGCCTTAAGCATCAAGGGAAGAACAAATTGGCCCCAAAATTCTATGGACCCTTTCAAATTAACAAAAAAATTAGCCAAGTAGCTTATAGATTGGAGTTGCCAGACAATTGTTGCATCCACAATGTCTTCCATGTTTCATGTCTCAAAAAAATGCTTGGGCAAGCTCAACCAGTGAAAACATAAATCCCTGAATTCAATGACGAAGAAAAAATTATTTTAGAACCAGAAGGTATTCTTGCCACGAAGGAAAAGGTGTTACGTTCCAAAACCAAGGAATATCTTATCAAATGGAAAAAACTTCCAGAAGAAGATTCATCATGGGAGTCTGAACAATTCCTCCGACAATACCCATCACTACCCTTTCTTTGAGGACAAAGCAAAATCTTAAGAGGGTGGCAATGTTACAAACATAAAAATGCTAATAATAAATATAATAATTGTAATAATAATTAATATCGTTTAATTAAATCAAGAGGCACGTACCTTCTCACCTCATGACCAGTCAATGATATATAGAAATCATCAAGAGGGTAGTGTAATCATCTTCATCTTTATCATATTCAATCAAATATTAATATTCAGAAATATCCATTTCTCAATGAGTAATAGTTTCCATGTTACAATCTCCTTCAACACTAAATTTCTCAACTCTGGAGAATTAGGAACATAAACCTTGTCCCTGAAGAAGAGACTCCCATCCTATAATCCTTAAACTTCAATGGTATATTTCTGTGTTGTAAGACTTTTGTAACTTGTGCATAAAGCTGATCTAATGCTACAACTTCCAAAATTCTACTTTTTAAATCTAAACAATGCATGCTAGCAGCATTTCATGCACCCTCTAGCTAAGTGCATTAGCCACTTTATTATCTTTTCCCTTGATGTGCTTGATGTCGAATTCATATTCACTGTAAAATTACAACCATTTTGTTTGTCTAGTATTTAGTGTTAGCTACTCAAACAAGTATTTCATATCACTATGATCTATCCTCAATTCAAATTTTATGCCCATGAGATAATGCCTCCACATTTTTAAGGCATGAACTATGGTTTCCAACTCTAAATCATGGATGGCATAATTTATCTCGTTCTCTTTAAGATTCCTTGACTCATAACATATGACATGCCCATTTTGGTGCAAGGATTCCACCAAGCCCTTCCTTGCATGCATTTGTGCACACAACAAAATCCTTAGATGGATCTACAACCTTTACAATAGGTGTATTAGTCAATAATTCCTTCAAGCACTGGAAACTCTCTTCACATTTGGAAGTCCATTCAAACTTTATTCCCTTATTTTGCGGTGAAGTGATTGGATGTGCGACCTTGGAGAAAATTTTAATGAATCTCCTATAGTATTCAACTAGTCCCATAAAGGACCTCACTTTTGAAACATTCTTTGGTCTAGGCCTACCCTTTGATTGCCTCAGTCTTCTTGGGGTCCACCGTTATGCCCTCCTCTGAGACGATGTGGCCCAAATAATGGATTTGTATTTGATAGAAAATGCACTTTCTTAACTTGGCATATAATTGGTGCTCTCTCAACACATATAGCACCATCATCAAATGTTGTTCATGCTCCTCTGTCTTGGAGTAGATAAGAATATCATCCAAGAAGACAATCACGAGTTTGTCCATGTAATCTCTAAACACTCCATTCATTAGACACATAAAAGTAGCTAGTCCATTGGTCAGGCCAAATGGAACCACCACAAACTCATAATGGCCATACCTTATCTAGAATGTTCTCTTGTTGGTATCCTCTTCTCTAATTCTCACATGATTGTAACTTGACCTTGATTCGATCTTATAAAATATCCTTGCTCCTTTAAGTTGATAAAAAGTATCATCAATATGTGGTAGAGGGTACCTGTTCTTTACAGTAACCTTATTAAATTGTTTGAAGTCAATACACAACCTCAGATTTCTATCCTTTTTCTTCACAAAAATCACTCGGGCACCCCAAGGTGAGACACTTGGGTGTATGTACCCCTTCTTTAACAACTCTACTAGATACGTTTTCAACTCTTTCAGCTCTGGTGTGCTCATTTTGCAGGGAGTTTTGGACACTAGGGAAGCTCCAAGCATTAATTCAATGTCTCTCTTTGGTGGAAATCCTAACAATTTCCCAAAGACATATTTACATTCCTTCAATATTGGATAATCCTTGAGACTTGGCTCCTTGTCTTTTGTTGGTTCTTCCATATGGGTTGCATATATCTGGCACCCTTTCCTAAAAATTATTTTAACTACAATGTTGAAATCTCTCTAACGAATATAGGTCTTGGAATACCTTGCACCGTCCTCGAATTTCCTTCCTCATCAAGGCATGTGAAAGCCTTGTTGTAGCAATCTAGGACAAGACGATGCGTGTCCATCTAATCCATACAAATTAAGAAGTCACAGGACCCAAGTGGTATGATATTCAAATTTGTCTTAGTACTGACTCCATTCATGTTCATTAGGAAATCCTTGACAAGTTCACTAATTTTCCTCTTGGTTCTAATGGCTAGTTGAACCAACCAATTCTTTTCATGCTTACATCTATTCAATTTAAACCTTTCAACTATATTTGGATCCATACGGCTATGACTAGCTCCAAAATCAATCAAAATAGCTATGGGTTGATTATCAATCTTACCTTCTACCTCAATCATGTGGGATTGGTAGTCTACTTGTCTATTGTCCAAGGATGCATAAATCCTTAGCATGCTCTCGCCCACATTCTGCAGGGCATCCTCTTTCTTGATGTTATGTACAGTATGTTATCACACAATCGAGCACCAAGTGCAAAGCCTTCATAAGACACTATGACAAGTGCAACATGGAAGATGTCACCATTGTCACCTAGGTAATAACTTCCCTCTCTTCAGTGAAGGAATGGTATCCAACACAAGGGAGGCTTCCCCAGTAGCCTTCAAGACTCCCTATGCAAAACACAATCAAGTCTAGGCCCCCCTGGGGTGACTACTCACACTACCACCAAGATGAGGATAAGAAAGCTGAATAAGATGTGGTGGATAAATACAAATTCTAGATTTGAAGTGTTGAGGGCTCAAGCCAAGTAGAGAGGCCTTCCAATTCAAGTATGAGTTCAGTAGGGTCCCAAAACACTAGAAGTAAAGAAAATGTCTATGAATGAGGTAAAACTTAGAAGAAACATGAGACATATCAGCAATAAATAAAGTGATAAAATCAGTAAGAAAAATATTACAACGGTAAAATAAATTATCTTTAATAGTATAGAGATTATTTCAACAGTAGTAAATGTATAACAACAGTAAAACATGCAATTTTCAGCAGAAGTGAATTTATGACAGCAGTAAAATAGTCAATTTTCAGTAGTGAAAGATAGCCCTTTGATCATAAAATAATCCAGTAAATTATAGAGCTAAATACTAGGTTAAATTAGAGTTTTATTTACCAAAAAAAAATAGTAGTGAATACGTTTTGCCTTAGATGGTTGTAGTAATACTTCAAAAAAATGATATAGGGTTTCAACAATGAGTTTAGGTCAATAGTATGCCTAAACACACTAGACTTATTTGTTTCTATGTTTGAAAATGGAATTTTGTAGCAAATAAACCCTAACCCTAAAGTAGTAAATTTTAGCAATAATGATTGACTATAGTGGAGAAAAAGACTAGTGCTTACTATTTTGGGCATATGGGGTCAAAAAGAGATCCTTCTTTGAGAGAATGAAGTGGAAATTATAACCTTAGGCAGTCCTCCTAAAATTTGGGGGGATGATACAAGGGAATATTCTTCCACTAGTAAACCTTCCAAGGATTTTGACAAAAGGGTTTGTTCAAAAATTATCCAAGAGGATGAAGAACCACCACTAGAGAAACATCATCAATCTAATGCATGATTAAAAAAAACCACAAGATGAAAAGAAAACACTTACTCAAATCATCTTCCATCCATCAAAACCCTAATTCACATGTCATACACGTAGTAAAATATCCACAAGCATAACATTCTTCATGAAAGAGAACAAGTAGAAGTCACCCTAGTTAACCATCCATAGCATTCTTCATGAAAGAGAATAAGTAGAAGTAGACAAGAGTGATATATCTCCACAAGTAGCAATGATTTGAAAGTGAGAAGTGCTTCTCTTATTTATATGAGAGGTCTAGCACCCTTCTCACACTACACAGACCCTAAAAACATAAAATAATGTCGTTATCTCTCATAAACCCTAGAGATAAGGCAAAAATACATAAAAGATCCATGATACAAGAGTGTATAGATCTATAACACCCCCAATGATGCCTCCAAGATGAATTTACCTGGCTCAAAAGTCAAATCGTCCCACTCAAAAGTGCTCTAGAGTTCACATGTGTGGAATGTGTGGCCACAAAAGGGGAAGACTCACTCCAAAAAGGTGAAAAGATGCTCAAAAGGTGAAATGTTTCCATGAAAGGGTGCAATGTTTCATCTCCAAGGGGTGCCTCGACCCTCCAAAAGGCGTGATGTCGTCAAAAGGTACCATGCAATCATCAATGAACCCTAACATCTCCTCAAGATGTCCCATCATCATAAAGGTGCAACGTCCCATCATCCAAGTGAGATGTCTCATCATCAATGGGTGTCATCATCCATGGAAAGGTGCCACATCATCTCTCCAATTGAAATTGTTATCATGCAAACTGTAGATTGGGAAAATCCCAACCCAATCCATGAGATGGCGATAATAGTGGGAGAGCTTACCCACTGTCACCTCAGATAAACCCTCCCCTCGCTTTAGTGAAGGAAAAATCCAACACAAAGAGGAATCCTGGGTGACCCTAGGGGGAAATGAGATGCAAAGTGAGACTATGGAAGCGATGCTCCTATAGTTCAAGCTACTAAGTGGAAGATGGCTTGGAAAATAGTCTCAAAAGTGATCAATGGTTTCCAAGAGTTTAAGTACCTGAAGAAGATGATTGTACCTGCCCGAGACACAAGAAGAGACGATATACAAGCCAAACAATCCAATGGACAAGAAAGTGAAGCTTGTTGTCCTAACTAGTAGTAGTATATAATAATATAGATCAGCAATAAGATGACAATAAAGGCTGCTATCAAGTCAATAAAAGTCCAAATAAGTATGCAACAGATTTGTTGATCGCCTCTTCAACTAGGGGGTCAACTCCATGTATCATGAAGATGTGCATCAACAGATGCAAACATGTTGAAGACTAATTGGTTCTATAGGGATTTTTTGCTCCGGCACACAGTTTTGTAAGCGGGATTACTGCACTCTTGCGTGGGTTTATAATGTAATAGGTCTACATGGATCATGTTAGGTCAGTTTCCTTAGGGTTTCTTCATTAGGAGAGTTCCTTTTGTTGAGTGTTTTTTATCCTCAGGAGGTTAATGTGGCCTAACCAGCCGGGTTAATCTCCCTTGAGTTTTTCACTCCCACCCAATAAATCCTCCAAAGTGGTGAAAGGCGTTCTAATGAATTCATTCCTAGGTAGCTAGTGTTTAGGAATGTTGTAAATGACCATGTAAGACAGCACACAAAATTTTGCGGAATTCTATCAAGTATAGCTAGGTTTTTTTTTAAGTTTCGAATTAATTAATTAATTAATTAATTCTAGGTAATTAATGTAAAACTTAGGTCCCTGGATTTTTGATAGGGGTATTTGTACTCAAAAGAAAACTAATGAGACCCCTACACTAGTGGACCAAGTTTCAACTCAGTCGGACAGGTTTTGCTAGGTTGTTTGTCCACTTTAGGAGTTTTTCGGAAAATGGCGGTTTTAATTGTCAAACCCAGGACATGGGCAAATGTCATTTTTGTAATAATGGACCAAATCAAGTGAATTAAATGGAAAATAATGATGAGAGGAACCCACCTAACCTACCCACACCCTTTCCTACCCTTTTAAACCCACATTTAATTAAACTTACCTTTTAATTAAAATCCATGGGAAGTTCACATCCCCTTTCCCCACGTGAGCATGTAATAGTTCATTAATTGATATAATAATACATGTTAAAGTGATTTATGGGCCCCTCTTCATGAGGTGCACCCTTCCTCTCCCATCCACTTCACACTTGGAGTGTGGACTCCACAATCCAAGTCAACACCCTCACGCATCCCTCCTTCCTTGCCTCACATGGCTCATGCATCTCTCAATCCCCACGAAAATGTTTGAAACTTTCTTTTAATAATATCATGGGTCCTCACTACAACTCATACGCCCACTCCTCTTCCATTCGTGCCCCATTTGGGAGTGTGTCCCACACACCCCCACTCTCCACGCCTTCACATCCTCATGCACTTCCTCACGTAACCTTGAAGATCTTCACGTAATATTGGATTCTTTCCTTGATTAAATACGTGGGCCTCTCCTCTACCAATCACATGCCAATGGGGAGTGTGGACTCCACTCCACTCCACCAACACACGCCCTCCACACTCTCTTGCAATCCTCATGCTTTCCCTTTGAAACTCACATTTTCCTTAAACACTTGCGTCCCCTCTCTAATTTGAAAATGGAAGCATCAATTAAAAAGGTGGAATCTTGTTTTAAGGAATGCGTAGGTTTCCTCCTTCAACCCATACGTGGGTCTCCTCTTACCTAATTCACCCCTCCTTGCCTTGCTTTCTTCACCCATCCAACTCTTCTTGCCATTTCCCCTCACCCTAAAAGCTTGTCATCTCATTGGTGGTTTTTCTCCTTGAGTTGTCTTGTCCCTTGGATCTTTGACAAGTGTTGAAGATCCAAGAGGGGTCTCTTGGCCTCCCATGGCTATAAAAGAAACCCCTCACTCCCTCATTCTTCACCTTTCATTATTGTACTGTTATGCTACCATTTTCTCAC
>SNQJ01S0002480.1:47588-67836 GCA_010110895.2 Picea sitchensis
TAAACGTATAGTAATGAGAAGGGACGTTGTATACCTTTGGGATGATCAGATAAAGTGATAGTATGAGTCTAAATATGGGTGATCAAGAGTATAATAGTGGCAAAAAGTATAGGCAAAAAGGTACATTGTGTGGTCCTAACATAGACCAGACCGCCAATCTAAGAACTTCAGGAGTAATTCTAGCCATTGGATTAGCCAGCATGATATGTAACCACTCCATAAGGTAACACTTTGGAAGATATCTCTTCGGCGATAACAAGAGTTTGGTAAAAGAGAAAAAGTTCTGGAGGGAAGAATATCGGATGACAAGGTTATGTCGTTGGCTATGTGAGTGCTCAAGGTAACAAAGGTGCAACATTAGTGCTAAGGATAGTACTTAGTAGGTAAGCTCGTGGTTTGATCCCACGGTCACAAAGAAAAGAATGGTTTGAAGGAAGCGCTTGTTTGCAGATATTCAAATCCAGAATAAGAAAATAATCAATGAAGGATTAAAATGTTGAACAATTTGGAAGGGATTTGAAGTCGTTAAACAATTAATAATAATAATAGAAGTTATTATTGTTAATTTAAATGAAGAGGTGCAATGTTTCAAACAAAGAGACACAATACTTCAAATCTCACACCAGTTAGGAGACTATATAAGCAAGAAAGAAACGTGAAGAAGAAGTGTCTCTGTAGTCCAAATGAAAAGATCAAAAGCAGAAGTAGAGTCCAAGAAGGAAAGATGAAGATACTTATGCAGTGAGGGTGGAAGGGAGGAGCAAGGAAGGATTCATATCCTTTACTAAGTAAAGTGTGAAAACAAGGGAGTTGGTGCTTCCTAGTGTTGGTGCCCTAAAAATAATGGAGTTGGTGCTTCCTAGTGTTGGTGCCCTAAAATAAGGGAGTTGGTGCTTCTTGGGGTTGGTGCCCTAAAACAAGGGAGTTGGTGCTTCCTAGGTTTGGTACCGTGAAGAAGGGGATTTTTGTCTCCAATATTTGGTGCTCTAAATAGGATTGGTGTCCTTCACAATCACAGATTATTCTTTACAAACTTTGCAATTCTTGATTTATATAATTGATGTTTTAAATACAAGACCATTGATGATCTATTGTGATAATTAAAATAACAAAATAAATATTAATTGTTTAAAAAGGAAATGTTGATTCACCCCCTCTCTAAGTATTTTCAACATGTTCTACCTATATCTCTCCCAAATATCTTGGAGAATAACATAAACAACACTATATATGATCTTGGAAAGTAATGAGGTAAGTAAAAAGTTACATTTAAAAGGATACTTGGAAAACTAGTTGACATTGGATTTACTTGAATTGTATAATATTATGTTGACACGTTATTTTCTTACACGTGTAGGTGGTTTTCATATAAATAAACACATAAAGAAGATATTAGGTATTGGAAGAGATAAAATCAGCATCTAATGTGTGAAATGAAAAAGGATATACATCTCATCTTTTTCAATGCACAATAAGATTACCTTGTACACCTAGTCAAGGAAATTGAAATACTTGGACTCATACACATAGGTCAACATGGTTGGTGGAGACGTACTAGAAGGAATTAAAAGTATTTGTTAGAAAAATATCACATCTAAAGGGATCAATGGTTGAAGTCTATATGGTGTCCATTGGTTCTAGCCTAGGTGGTTAGGAGAAAGTTAACCTTCCCACCTAGGTTCAATCCTCATAAGTGACAACTTTGAGATCTTAATTGAGATATTGTGGCACTAGCAACGTACCAAAAACCTCACTCTTTCCTTTGGGCTTATAGAGAGGATAAATTTATTCCCTAGGTATTTGAAGGCTATATGGCATATTAGTCTATAGTGTATATCATTGAGTATCTAACCAATGTAGAAGATGATATTAATGTGCCTCCCCTTTGGGATGTCAATTCCATTGAGAAATTTGAAGGGGAGGTGTTCTTAGGGATAGGTAGATGGAAAAAAGTGAAAGGTATTAATTTTAATTGTAATTACTATCCTCATACATATATTATTAATCTTAATAAGGAACCTAAATCATTTTTTCTTTCTTCATACAGGTTGCGAAGAGTGGGATGCCTTGCATTTATACATTGTAAATAGTCTTGATTAGATGAAGGTATGGATAGAATGATGTAATCAAATTAAACATAATTTATCATGGAGTGGGGTGGTGGATTTGATCAGAAGAGATTATGTGGATAAGGATACAAGTATGACATATAAGGAAATTGATCTAGCATGTGGTGCAAAACATAGAAAGGTAAGCATTACCCACTAATTTTTAGTGTTTATTTCCCATTTTTGTGTTTTTTTTTTGTCCCTCAATCTAACTCATGCATATATTTATCAAATAACAATGCATTAATTAACTTGTGACATGCAGGTGAAACATCACAAAGATTTTTGGTGCAATGGCAAAATATATCGCACCAAACTGTTGTATGATAAGAAGAAAACTTGTGACTGTGGAAATTTTCCAGGTTACTAATATTTACATAGGGTTAATAGACACCTAATCACATCTAATTTGAGATACTAATCTTATTTGGAAGATATACTTGATATGTTAGAAAAATAGGATCGTGAAGCAATAAAATAAAAAAATAAAAAAGATGCGGAAATAAAACACAGAACATACACAATAAAATAGAAACACATATATATGTCATTCATCCAATGTGGGCTTTGTCCACCAGAGAAATTTCCAAGTCCTTCCTTTATTATTATCCAACAAATGAACGGATACAACCTACGACACTCTTGTTGTAAGTTCGTCTTCTTTCTCTCATAGTCTCCTCTCTCATAATACAATATTCATTATTCCACATAGCCGCAATACAATTCCTCATAACAGAGGGTTTCCTTGTAGGGAAAAAAAAAAAGTAACCTAACTTCTACTGTCATATCTGCGACATTATAATGAATGGTCTAGATTGACTATGAAATTACAATATTTTACAAGGAAATTTTCCCAAAATTTTCTCTTGGGGGACACTACCCTCGAACCCTCACCAGGGGGGGCTCCATAAAATGTAGTCGCCCCCTAGCTCTAGATGTGGGAGGACAAGCCCCTCCACACCCACCCATCAAGAAATGGGGTCCAAACATGACTGAAACAAGACCTCTGAAATGGAAGATAATCAAGCTCCACAACCAACAATCTTCCACTTGAAGACTGATCACAACAACTCCATTGTTGTTGTACCTGCTAGACTATGCTCCACTTTGGACCTGGAAAATTTCTCATCTTCACTCATGCTTGAAGGCCAACTGAAATTGAGCAGGAACTCAGTTTATCCTTGGTTACTACCTTTTTTAACTTGTCTGGGAGATTCTAGCTGGTGTGTATCTTTTCCAACTTCAATTGTCCATCTTCCAAAATAGATCATATGAAATGGTACTTGAGTTGTATATGCTTAGTATTAGAATGGAAGGATGAGTTATTTGCAATATGAATGGTACTCTGGATGTCACAGTACAACCTGTTATTTTCCTGTTGCTTTCCCAATTCCTCCATAAACCTCTGTAACCAAATCATCTCTTTCCTAACCTCTGTAGTAGAAAAATACTTTGCTTCCATTATTGAAAGTGCAAAAACCTTTTGCAGTTTTGAAATTCAACTTACTATTTTTCCACCTATAGTAAAAACATACCCTGTGGTGCTTCTCCTTCTATATTTATCATCTGTCATATCTGAATCAACATATCCCTATAGAATAGTGTCTAAACCTCCAAAACATAATGCATGAGTAGAAGTGCCTCTCAAATACCTGAGAATCCATTTTATTGCCTCCCATTGTTCTTTACCTAGATTGTTCATATACCTGCTCATAACTCCCACTGCATGTGAAATATATGGTCTTGTGCACACCATAGCATACATCATGCTACCAATCGTTGATGAATAAGGGACCCTTGACATGTATTCTATTTGCTCATGTGTCGTGGGACACATTTCCTTGGTCAATTTGAAATGGTTGGACAAAGGTGTACTAACTGGCTTTTCATTCTGTATTCTAAACCTATCCAACACCTTCTCTATGTACTCACCCTGAGACAATGTCAATTTGTGATTTTTTATGTCTCTTGTTATTCTCATACCAAGGATTTTCTTTGCAGCACACAAATCCTTCATCCCAAATGAACTAGCTAATTTCTTTTTTAGCACATTTATATCCTGCATGTTAGATCCTACAACAAGCATGTCATCTACATACAATAGCAAGATAATATAACTTCCATTTTCTAGCCTCTTAAAATAAATACAGTGATCATAACGACGTCTACTATAACCTTGTTTTGCCATAAATATGTCAAACTTACTTCAAATACCACTTCCTTGGAGCTTGTTTTAGGACATGCAAGTTCTTCTTCAACCTGCATACCAAATTATCCTTTCCCTTGACCTCATACCCATGTGGATGTTGCATATAAATCCCTTCCTCCAAATCCCCATGGAGAAAAGTTGTTTTTACATCTAACTATTCAATATGCAAATCTTCTACTGCCACAAGACTTAAAATAGTCATAATTAAAGACATTTTAACAACAGGAGAAAATATTTCATCAGAATCTATACCTTTCTTTTGTGCAAACCCCTTTACAACAAGTCTGTCCTTTTACCGCTTTTTTGCCTCCATCTTCTTCATTTAACCTATAAACCCTTTTATTTTGCAATGTTTTTTTTGCCTGGGGGCTATTGAACCAAGTCCCATGTCTGGTTATTTACCAAGGAATCCATTTCCTCTTTCATGCATTGCTCTCACTTATTTTTAGTGTCTACTTGCATTACCTCTTCATAACTTTCCAGTTCACCAAAATTAGTTAACAATAAATAATACAAATAAGGAGAGTATCATTCAAGGGGTCTACTTAAACTGGTAGATATTTTGACAACACTTGTAGGAGTTTGAGGTACTTGTTGCTCCTATTGTTGTACATTTTTATTTTCTGTCACCTTTGGAATTTCATTTTATTTGATTTCATCAAGCATTGTGTATTATGTGTTTTCCTTTTCATGTTTCTTTCCCTGCAATTGATCTTTATACATGAACTTTTCATTGAATACCACATCTCTACTCCTAATGATTTTTTTATTTTCATAATCCCATAAGCGATAACCAAAATAATTAACACCATATCCAGTAAAGGTACACTTCTTGGATTTTTCCTCAAGCTTTGTTCTATTTTCTTTATCAATATGGACAAATGCTTCACAACCGAAAGTCTTCAGAAATGATTAGTTTACCTTTTTACATGTCCATGTCTCCTCTAGAATGCCACCATCCAAGGAGCTTGAAGGCCTTATGTTTATTAAGTAAACAACAATATCTACATCATCTACCCAAAACTATAAGGGAAACCCAACATGCAATATCATACTCCTTACACGTTCCATGATTGTCCTGTTCATCCTTTCTGACACACCATTTTGTTGTGGTGTTCTTGGAACTGTCTTCTCTCTATGAACTCCATGGTATGAATAGAAATCATCAAAATCCTTTTTGCAGTTTTCACCTCCATTGTTTGATCTAAGACAGTTCAACCTTTTTCTTGTCTCATTCTTGACCAAATCTTTGCACTTCTTAAAAGGGTCAAAAACATCATATTTTTGTCGAATGCAATAAACCCAAGTTTTTCTAGTTGCATCATCAATAAAAGTGACATAATAATGAGAGCCACCAAGAAATTGTACCTTAGTTGGTCCCCATACATATGTATACAGAAGCTCTAACTTTTCACTCTTGTTTTCCTTTCCAACCCTGAGAAATCTGACTCTCTTTCGTTTTCTATAAACACAATGTTCACATAAATCCAAATCAAATTGTTTAAGATCTGGAAACAAATTCCTTTTGTGAAGTATCTACATCCCCTTCTCACTCATGTGTCCAAGCCTGTGATTCCATAGTTTTGTATCCACACCTATAGAAGATAAAGATATTGAAGAGTCGGCATTACCAGTACATAAATACAATGTACCTACCTTCTCTCCTTTTTCCATTACCCATTATCCTTTAGTGACCTTCCACGTCTTATCTATAAATGTAGATATATAGCCTTCACTTGTCAACTTCCCTGTTGAAATTAGCTTTCTTCTCAGATTTGGTATATGTCTCACCTCTTTCAGTAACCATTGGTTTCCATTCTTTTGCTTTATTTGTATCTTACCCATTCCAACAATTTGACATGGTTCATCATCACCCAAATAAACTTGTCTGAAATCACCTTGAACATAATCTTGGAAATATTTCCTATGGGGTGTGGCATGAAATGAAGCCCCTGAATCTACTACCCAAGATTCAGTAATATTATCTAAAGAAAGTATCAAAACATCTTGTAACACATCACTTGTTACATTTGCTTCCTGATTTTTCTCATGTTGTCCATCTCTTTGTTTCTTTGGAGCTCTGCAGTCTTTCTTCAGATGTCCTTTCTTCCCACAATTCCAGCATTCTATCTTTCCTAGTCTGGATTTGGATCTTCCCTTCCTAGAATTCCTTCAGTTCCCTGAGTTCTTCCCTCTTTCCTTTTTTCATCCCTTGTTCTCCACAGTCAACGCATTACTTGATGTCGCACATGTGCTTTTCCATCGCATTTCCTCGCTAAGGATAATTCCAACAACATCATCAAATTTCAAAGTGTTTGAACCAGAGACAGAGTTACTTATAGCCATGACCAAGCCATTCCATGTTTCTAGCAATGAGCATAAGATTAGAATAGCCCTAACCTCTTTGTAAAATTTCACTCCTACAAAACTTAGTTGATTAGTAATTGTATTGAATTCATTTAAATGGTCGGAAACAGACCCACCTTTTGACATCTTCATATTAAATAATCACTTCATTAGAAATACCTTGTTGGAAGCTAAGGGTTTTTCATATAGTTTAGCCAGTGCCTCCATTAGATCCTCCATTGTATTTTCTTTCTAAATATTGAAAGCCATTGATGCTTCCAGACACAACCATATCGTTCCTAGTGTCTTTCTGTTAAGAACCTCTCATTCTTCGCCCCTCATACTCGTCGATTTTTTTTCTTTTCTGCCCAATGGTAGATAAAGATCCTTCTAATATAAATAATCTTCCATAACTAGTAGTTTTTCTCGTTAAATTTCTCGACCCTAAAATTTCCATCTTCCACCATTTCCCCCACTCAAACCAAGAACCCCTTTTTCTTGTGAGTCACTTGTCACTCTGATACCACTTGTTAGAAAAAAAATATCACAAAGAAATAAAATAAAAACCAGACACGGAAATAAAACACAGAAGATACACAATACAATAGAGACACAGATATATGTGGTTCACCCAGTGTGGGCTACATCCACTAGAGAAATTTCCAATTCCTTCCTTTATTATTATCCATCAAATGAAGGGATGCAACCTACAACACTCATGTTGTAACTTTCTCTTCTTTCTCTCAGAGGCTCCTCTCTCATAATACAATATTCACTATTCCACATAGCTGCAATACAATTCCTCATAAAAGAGGGTTTCCTTCTAGGGAAAAAAAAACCTAACCTAACTTCTATCATTAGATTTGCAACCTTATAATGAACGGTCCATATTGACTACAAAATTACAATAGTTTACCAGGAAATTTCCCAAAAAAATATCTTTGGGGACGCTGCCCCTGAACCCCTGCTAGGGGGGGGGCGCTCCATAAAGTGTTGTCGCCCCTTGGCCCTAGATGTGGGGGGGAAATCCCCCCCATCAGGAAATGGGGTCCAAACACGGCTGAAACAAGACCTCTAAAATGGAAGATAATCAGGCTCCACAACCAACATGATATAGACTTGAAATCCTTCAAATTGGTTCTCTTTAATATTGGGTGGTACATATTATTGCTACAAGGTGATGAAATCATTGCTATTGATCATAACAATGGATTTTCCAATATTAATACTACTAGGTAAGAGCCAAGTATAGAGACCTATGTCCTTCCAAGTTGATGTGATCAAGTCTTTTATTCATAGGTGCTAGGTAAAGTGGGTTGTTCAATTGTTATTAGATTTAATCCAAGAAGAGGGCTTGTAAAGTATGTACCAAAAGAAGATGGTCATGAAGAATGCCACAAAACTGCAGGAGAATAGGAAGAAGAGTCAAAGGAAGAGGTCCATGAAGTCAACCTTTAACCATTGACTTACATCCTATGGATCATGTTAATGATGATGATTATATTGATAATGATGACTTGATGTTAGACATCTTAAGTGTGGTTATGGACAATCCTTTTAATGACTTTTAAAGGTTGAATACAAATTATAATCTTAATGATTCATATACTAAATTGGAAGAAGTTCAACATGAATCTAGGCTAGATATGTAATCAATCATATTTAATAAAGTGAATATTTCAACATTTGAACTATTATTTAATGCTATAAGTTAATTCATCTATTGTACATTGGCCCCAATCATATTAATTTGTTGTTTTTAATCCTATAATGGTTGTATACTTAGTCACTTTTATTATATTCATTATGGCAGTGATTGGATTTTCTTTATTAAAGTGGGTTGAAAATAACCTTACATGCCCCTCATATCTCTATGGAACTCCGTATATAAAATTATAGAAAATATCTTGGGAAATATATGAAAAAATATGCTCTTCAACTACATTTTCAGAAGAACATTAGTCTTCCTTTTCAATAAATATATATATATATATATATATATATATATATATGATGTAGTGGAGACAATTCAAGAAGGAATTCATACAATAATAAAAAATCAAGCAATGGTAATGAAACTTGATTTGGTCTATGACAAGGTGAGTTGGTTATAACTCAAACAGTTGTTAATTCATATTCGGATTAGAGTTAATATAGTAAACGAGACAATGGGTTGTATTACATTACCATAATTTGTAGTCTTGATTAATGGATCGAATTCTAAGTTTTTCTTCCCATTAAGAGGGATTAGGAAAGTTTTTCCCTTATCACCTTTTTTCTTTTTATGGTAACAAAGGGATTAAGTAGGTTGATCATTACAACTAAAAGGGAAGAAGCTTTAAAACGAGTAAAAATTGGGAATTCTATGGCATTGACATATTTATGGTTCATAGATGATGTGTTATTGTTTGGGAAAGGCTTTTACAAGGAAGCAAAAAAGTATAAAGAAATTATGAATTTGTATTGCAAATCAACAAATATGGAAATTATTAAAGAAGCATGAAAGAAACATGATAACAACACATGAAACAATAAATATTCATGTTACAGTATAGAGAATGTCTAAACATGCCATGCATAGCAATAACCCGCAAGCATGCATGTTATAACATGTGAATCTAAGAGACAATAATTCATACACAACGGAAATAAATATACAACAGAGAAACACATGACAGAGAGCACTTATCTTAGTCAAAACATCTCACCAACTGGCTGCAGACTAAGGACGTTCCACCCAACCGTAGATATTGTTGTTCCAAGTCTCAACAACAATGTCACCCCCGATCCAGGGCTATGAATCCACAAGGAAAATTCCAAAGTGTCACTCAGTTTACCCAAACCAGTCAACACTCAAGTTGTCACGGGTTCCTCAACACACATCAATCCAAAGTACACCATATCTCTCCTCTCTAGCCTGCACAACCCAAGAGAATGGACCCCCTTCTCTACCACACAATCCCTCAGGTTGTCCACCTCCTTCCAGGGCTCCAGTGCATCTGGTTGAGAATATCCATGTTGGGACTCTCATGACTCGCAACTATGAATAAAAGTTAGTACATTCCAATGCATCTTAGGCATCCAGGCATTAATTCATGGTTGAAACACACCAGTCAATGCTACAACCAACAAACAATGGCTTCCTCCTCAATAATTTTCCCCCAGGGTCCCATTCCAACAACAAGAATGAATGAGTGAAAAATAACAGAATGGAGAGTGTGAACAAACGAATAATGAATGAATAGAGTGAGTGAAGAAGAAGAAGAAGAAGAACCCCCCAAACATCCCACAAGATGGGTTTATGTATTTACTTGGGAATCAAGAACCACATGGCCTTCCCCCAAGAATCTCATGTAACCCCTTCTCTGAATTAAGTAATTATGGGTAAATAAAATATGATAAAATGACTTAGCTCCTTAAGCCCCCTCTCTCGTGGAATCATAGCCCCCTATAACTCTTGTCCTTGTCTGTCTTGCAACCAGTGATGTATTTTATTATTAATAATGATCATATTAAATTTCATAGGCACACTGGCCTCTTTAATTGTTTTGGCACTCTGTCCTTTCATCAAATAAACAAAATACATTATTTCATATGGGGACTCAAAATCGAGGTATTACAATTCTATCCACATATCCACCTCTACTTCTAGTGAAATTTCCTTCAATTTCACATCTAATCAAGCATTGTTGTAGTGTTTTTTATATTTTTTTGTAGACTTGTAATAGCAAAGCCAATATTGACTCCCACCAAGCCAATAATAGTCACCAACACAAACATAACCCTATGTTGAAGCTTAAGAAAATAAAAATGGTAGCAATGATACCCCTCCTCTAGAGGATCAAGCACCTCCCATTGAGCCCATGTATACTTACAATCTTATAACACCTAAATCTTAGTGGCATACTAGAATAAATTAGGTATCTCATAACCTTAGCCATATAATTACACTTTCAAGAACCTCAGTTGGATAAATGCATATACATGTTGAATAAACAATGTCATGCAACAAAATATGTCCTCATAAATTTTAACTTTGAAATATTTTCTTGCCTGCAAAAGTGAGATGTAGCAATGGAATTTTCTCTTCCCCTACAAGTGCAACATCTATATATGCACATATTGTTTGGTGGTTTCCTTCATACAAGCTAGCTTTATTTTCATGTATATAATGCTCTTCCATGGGAATCGTCATTATATTTGTGGCATTTAGCCTTAAAATATTTCATGAATTCCATGTTGCAATCTAAAGCAATTTCATTCTTGTCCATTTTCAAATCTATCAATTCAATATCTCCATTTCTTTTTGGCTTTACATCAATCAAGAGAGAAACATAAGTGGTTGTAGAATTCTACCTATGTTTGCACCTCTTCTTATTGCAAATTGTGGAGAGGTTTAGGTTTTTGTCTCTAAAACAACACGAGATGTAATTTGAAAAGAAAAGGTACTTTGTTTCTCACAACCACTTGGCCCAAAGACTTATACAACAAAATGTACATCATCAACATGTCTAAAAATCAAAATATCTTTAGCTTCAATATGTTGGCCGAAAATAAAACTTTTCCAACATTTTGTGAAAGATACTTGTGTCTCAGTTGATCCAGGTGGATATCAGTGGCCACCCACCTTTTCCAACTGGCTCAAAACAGTTTTCTGACAATTTTGGTAATTTACTATTTTAGCAGTTTTTCACTTTTGGAGCCGTTTCGAGGCCCTAAACGATGTTTTTAGGGAAAATGGGGAGAAATATAGAAGTTCCTTTGATATTTCCCCTAAAATTAATCTCCTCGATGATACCTTTCCAATGGGCTATCATATACCTAAAACGTAGATCGTATGCAAAAGTTACGACTCCGGGAAGTTGATGTACTAACTTACCCAAAAGGGGCCCACGTGACTTTTGGCGCTTCATCTCCTAGGGTTAGGTTTTTGGATGTCTAGGGTTTTGGGCATTCCTGTTTATTGTAAAAATGCCTTCAGAGCCTCATTGTAATCATCTTTTGTTCAATGAACGCAGCCGTCACATCTCTTCTCAAAGATAAGCCGCCACCATTCCAGCAAGCTTGTTTCCGTTGCATTTTACAGTTTCAGCTTATTTCCTTATTGAATAGAAAACCAGTTTTACTGTATCTCTATTATTTTGTGTTAAGAACCTATTAATAATATGTATTCATTTATTTATGCTCATAAAATCTAGATCAGTGGTATCAGAGAGTTTTGCTTCTTGTCGTCTTAATGCATGTCCCCAACGAGGTCGAAGTACAAAGAGTTGGGTCTCGAGCTTGTTTCTCTTTAGGAAAAAATATCTCGCATGCCCAAGCGACCTCTCATGGAAAGAGAAAAGAAAGATGATGGGACAGTAGATCCTTTCAAACTATTTATTGAGGAATCCCTCATGCAACAGAGGAATGAGATGATGGATAGTTTCGCGCAAATCCTTCAGCAGCTACCAACAGGCGACGCATCTTCTTCGAGTGAAGGCGTCGCCCCCTTCAAGGTACAAATAAACTTTGATATTCCTATATTTGAAGGTCATATAGATGCAAATGTTATAGACAAGTGGTTGAATCTACTAGAAGGGTATTTTTTTGTCCATAACTTTTCGAATAGAGAAAATATTACTTTTGTGCTCCTCAAAGTCGTTCCCCGTGTCAAAGATTGGTGGGAAACTTTCTGTGAGAAAAAGGAAACAGGGGAACCCTCATTATTTACAGTCACGACCACCTGGGAATCCTTCAGGGATGCTATTAAGGAACAATACTACCATGTCGGAAGTTATGACGACTTGTATACCAAATGGACCACACTGCGACAAGAAAGAGACCAAGCAGTGCCAGATTTCACAAATATCTTCCATACCTTGCGCACCAAGATGGGTATGAAAGATTCAGAGTGACATCTGGTGTTCAAGTATTGCAATTCTCTGCATAGATACATCCAGACTGAAATGGAATTTTTGGACATCTCATACTTGGACGTGGCCTACTGATATGCCATCAAAATCGAGCAAAAGCTCAAACAAAAGATGTGACAATTTGGGCCTGGGAACCCCTCACAACAAAATCCAGGAAAGGGCAACCCCAACCCATAGAATAAAGGACAGAGAAAAGATGGATAGTATCAGGACAACCAGTCCAATCCACAAGCAAATAAGGACACCGAAAATACAAAGAAAGATACTGGGAAGTGGTGTGACTTCCATAAGAGCCCTTGGCATAACAATGTTAACTACCGCTCAAAGCAGTCGCTGGTGGCCGAAGTGAAAGCCTCTGAATCGGATGTGGGTTATGAATCTGAGCTAGAACCAGAAAGGGGAAGATGGATCATTGACGTGGAACCTAGTGCCACCGTTGCTACCACTAAGCTCCAGCCTGGTGAACCAGACGAGCCATAAAAAGGAGAGCACCTCTTCCATTCACAGATGTGGGTAAAAGGCACCCCATTGCACTTCATCGTTGATAGCGGTAGCTAGAAGAACCTCATCTCAGAAGAGGTCACCAAGCGGTTGGCCCTGCCAAAAATGGTGCACCCACAACCCTACACCATTGGATGGCTCCTCCAAGGAAGCGATCTTCGTGTCATCCAACAATGTAGACTATCGTATGGCATCAATCCCTTCAAAGATGAGGTATTGTGTGATGTTGATCCTCTCGAAGTTTTTGATGTTCTTTTGGGCCAACCTTATTTATGGAAATGTCATGTTGAATATGATTCTAGGCCTCGTAGTGTTATTATTACTTTGAACAATAAATTGTACAGGATACCCGAGGCAGTCCCACCTAGTGTTATTTCCTTGATCTCTCCTAATCAATGCAAGAAGGTCATCTCTCAGATGGGGAAGTTTTTCTTCTTCGTGATTCGCTATCAGAATAAGCAAAAGATCACAACCACTTCCAGGGTCTCTGTGGTCGACCTCTCCACATAGCATAAGCAAGTAGATAAGGTCATGGAAGAATACTCAGATGTCTTCTCCTCACCTACTGGGGTACCTCTGCACTGCCAAGTCAAGCACCCCATCGATCTGACCCCCGGCGCACCGTTGCCCAATGGGCCAGTCTATCTTCGCACTTTGTTAGAGAATGAGGAGATCAAGCAACAGATCCAAGAACTGCTCCACAAGGGGCACATCCATCCCATCTCATGACCTTGCGGTAGCCTAATCATGTTGGTACAGAATAAATATGGAACCTGGCGACTCTGCATTGATTACCGGGCTCTGAATAAAATCACATTCAGAAATCAGTACCCGATTCCCCAAATCGACGACCTCCTTGATCAACTCACGGGGGCCAAATACTTCAGTAAGATTGATCTAAAGTCTATCTACCACCAAGTCCCGATAGAATAGATATATGTATGGAAGACTGCCTTCAAGTCAAAGGATGGCCTTTTTGAATGGTTGGTCATGCCCTTTGGTTTGACAAATGCTCCAACCACTTTCATGAGGATGATGGACGATATCTTGTGACCATTCACCAATACTTTTGAAGTGGTGTATCTAGATGACATTCTCATTTACAACAAGACTTGGGTCGAACACTTGCAGCATATTCAACAGGTTTTACAGACCCTACGGCAGCACAACCTATACGCCAACTTGGAAAAATGCTCCTTTGGCATTGACAGGATCCATTACCTGGGCTACATCGTTGATCAGCATGATGTACATGTGGATTCAGCCAAGATCCAAGTCATTCGTGACTGGCCAGCCCCAACCACCCTCACTGAGCTTCGTAGCGTCTTGGGCCTTATCAGTTTCTACCACATGTTCATGTTGGGATTCTCCCATATTGCATGGGCCCTCAACCAAATAACCAGGGGTGGTGGTAAGGCGAAATTTGTGTGGGGTTGGTCCCAACAACAAGAGTTCGATGATTTGAAGTAGTTCTTGTGCTCAACCCCAGTACTTTCACTACCAGACCTGCAATAGCCCTTTGATATTGAGACAGATGATTCAGACTATGTTGTGGGCGTTGTTCTCACTCAGCACGGCCACCCCGTGGCCTATCATAGTGAGACACTATCAGATGTTGTCTGTAAGTACCCTACTTACGAAAAATAAATTTACTCCATTGTGCAACCATGCTGCCAATGGAGACATTACATTCTTGGGAAGCAGACAGACATCCACACTAATCGTAAGCTACTTCAATTCATGCAAACACAAGGAAAATTGAAAAATGACCGCAATCAAAAGTGGTCCACATACTTGCAGCAATTCCACCTCAACATCAAGTATAAAATAGGAAGCACCAATCACATCGCTGATTGCCTCGGTAGACCGCCAGTCGTGGCACTCACCACGGTGCTAGACTCTTGCGGCCATGAGACCTCTGGATGGCCCAAAATCTATGAGACATACTTGGACTTCGCCACCACCTACCAAATGTTGGGTGCAGACGTAGTTGTCAATAATTTCCATCTTCAGGATGGGTTGTTGTGTCATCTAAGCCATATCTGTGTTCCATCAAGTGAGTGAGCGAAGCTGATCTAGGAATCCCACTATAGTCGGGTGGCAGGACACTTTGGCATTGAAAAGACAATGACGATGCTACGGAAACATTTCTACTGGCCGAAACTTCGACAGGAGGTCAGCAAGTATATCAGATCCTGCACTGCTTATGTTATTGCAAAACTGACCACTAAGAAATAGGGCATGTACACCCCTCTTCCTACTCCCGAAAAGCCATGGGAATCCATCTCAATGGACTACATGTCAGGATTCCCATCCACCAAGCGGGGAAATGACTGTGTTTTTGTGGTTGTTGATCACTTTTCTAAGATGGCGATTCTGGTTGCCTACAAGAAGAGCATCACAATAGAGGCCACTACTAAGCTCTTCTTTTAACGAGTCTGAGTGCATTTTGGAATTCCACAAACCATTTTCTCAAATCGGGACAGTCAATTTCTCAGTACATTCTGGTCAAGCCTCTAGTTACTGCTGGACACGAAGCTCACCAAATCCACAGCCTTCCACCCCCAGACAAATGGCCAAATCGAGGTCGTAAATTGAATGATTGTGCATATCCTTTGCATGTACAATTCCAAGCACCCTCGCACATGGGATGAGATCCTTCCCTATGTCCAGCATAGCTACAACCGAGCCATGCATAGCTCAACCGGCCACAACCCCTTTCAGGTGGGGTTGGGATTCCAACCATTGGGTCCCATAGATGTTGCACTTCCCCTTACGGTCACCTCGACTGACTCATCTCCTGCTCCAACTAAAGATGACAAAGCCACCCAGTTCATTGAGCGGATTCAACACATCCGCCAACAGGTTCAGGATATCCTACAGAAGTCCAATGACAAGTACAAGCAGTGCCATGATCAACATCGGGTGCCACATAAGTTTCAGGTGGATAACAAAGTTTGGTTGCACTTGCATAAAGAACGTCTTACAAGACCCCATCGGAAGCTTCACCCACTTCGTTATGGGTCGTACACCATCCCCAAGGCCATGGGGGATAATTATTTTGAGCTCAACATTCCTCCTTTCCTTGGCCTGCACCAAGTGTTCAAAGTGGATCTCCTTCACCCTTATTTCCCACCATTATTGGACACCTCAGAAGTAGCAGAACAACTAACACCAACAGAGCTCAACCCCGACTGCATACAACATGCATCCAGTGATCAGATTGTGGACACACATATCAAGGGCACTCAACAGCAAAGGATCCATCTTTATCGAGTCGTCAAAGCAGGGCAACTCTTGCACCAAGGCAAGTGGCTCACCCGGGGCCAAATTCAACAGAAATTTCCTCATTTGATGGGGGAACTCAATGCAATGGATACCATTGTTTCCTAAGGAGGGAGGATTGATCCAGGTGGATATCAGTGGCCACCCACCTTTTCCAACTGGCTCAAAACAGTTTTCTGGCAATTTTGGTAATTTACTATTTTTAGCAGTTTTTCACTTCCGGAGCCGTTTTGAGGCCCTAAACGATGATTTTTGGGAAAATGGGGATCAATATTGAACTTCCTTCTATATTTCTTCCAAAATGAATCTCCTCGACGATACCTTTCCAATGGGCTATCATACGTCTAAAATGGAGATCGTATGCAAAAGTTATGACCCCTGGAAGTTGATGTACTAACTTACCCAAACGGGGCCCACATGACTTTTGGTGCTTCATCTCCTAGGGTTAGGTTTTTGGATGTCTAGGGATTTTGGCATTCTTGTTTATTTTAAAAACGCCTTCAGAGCCTCATTGTAATCATCTTCTGGCGAATGAGCACAGTCATCACATCTCTTCTCATAGATAAGTTGTCACCATTCCATCAAGCTTGTTTCCACTGCATTTTATAGTTTCAGCGTATTTCCTTTTTGAATAGAAAACCAATTTTATTGTATCTCTGTTATTTTGTGTTAATCACCTGTTAATAATCTGTAGTCATTTTGTTATGCTCATAAAATATGGATCATCAGTATAACATAAATTCACATGCCATATATGTCCATGTGGACCCCGCAAAAGTGCATCTCTTCACAAAATAAGTGGTGATCCCCTGCAATGTATAAATTACAATATAAAAAGTTCTAGTTTCCATGCATGGAACTTGTTTGAAGAGCCTTAAGTCAATTAAGAGTATTGGTCTCAGTGACATGAAAATGAATTATGCTCACTTTGCAAGAGGTTTATCAACATAAAATGGTTTAATTAGTAGGATGCATAGTGATTATGAAGTGTTGATATATATTTGGATGTACAAAAGGATTTACCAAGATGAAATTAAGCCTTTCATTTATGAAAACAAAGTGTTTAATGGTGTTGTACCACCTAAATATTTTATAAAGAAATATAAGTTGAGCATAAGAGAAATAAAAGATATTGAAATAATTCTTTTATTTAAAGTATCCAGGGTAGTGAATTTTGGATAAAGGAAACCAACTATCAATTGTAGTTGGATATCAACAAATGATTGTTGGGCATGAAACTATGGTTGTATTATATTAATTATTTTCTAACATCTTTTCATAGCCAATGTTTTTAATCATGTTGTTGACTAGGTTGGATGATACATAAAGCCCTTATTTTGTGTTTTGCAATGCAAGTATGATAAACTTGAACAACTTTGTAAAGGTGAGATGCTAGTTGAGCTTCTAGTGTAATTTATTCTAGTCATAGTACAAACACAAATTGATAAAAAAATAAGAATATTTTTTCACACATGTTGATCAATTTATATGTATGGCGATGCAATATATTAGTAATTGCAAGCTAATTGAAATTTGATATACCATGACAAAATTAGAGTGGTGCAGTGGAAGCATGGTGGGTCCATAACCCATAGGTTCTAGAGTTAAAAACTAACTCTATTACATTTAGTTGTTGTGTATACTTTGTTTAAGTGATATTTATAGATTTACCTATAAAATTGTCGCTTGATTGTATAGAACTTCAACTCCAACACAACAAACCAATTCCAACACACAATAAATTTGACTTAAGAGAAGTCTTTGTATCATTAGATCACATATACAAAAAACATATTACTAAACACAATGAACTTTTACTCCACATAGTGAATTTTCAACTAAAAGACAAATGTGTACCAATGAATCCCTCTTGCATGCCTTGCAAGGCTAGAAAATCAAATAATTTGTCCATAGTGCCTATATCAGGTTTAAATAAAAGCTTTATTAGAAAAATATATAAATATGAGATCAAAGTGTTCAAAAAATAACAATGATATGATTCATTAAACATGTAATTCAACTTTGGTGCTCTACATGATATAAATTACTCCAAATGACAAAGAACATTTCCATCCCTTAATGTTCTTATCTGAAATTATAAGAATGCACCGTTAATGGTGCTATAAATAATTAGTTCACCCACTACTAGCCTTTTGTTGAAATATTGTAACTGCAAAGAGTATTCTTATTATTATTGATATATTATTCATAGGATCAATCCCCATTGTGGATTGATCATGTCGATTATTGTAATAGGACCAAATCCCCTTTTGTAGATTGGTCAAAAGACAATTGTAATAGGCAGAATAAGAAGTCGGCCCCAGCAGTTATTAAAGAGACCCAAAAATATAATAAGGTGGGTTTACCCACCCAGTTTGAGAAGTCGACCCTGCCAGTGAAGAGACACTTCATACGTGCCAGACTTGTATAAATAAAGGAGGCTAGTGCCTCACTTAGACACACTCACTTGCTTAGTTTGAGAGACAAGTTATGATCTATTACCAGCAAAGGAGAGAGAGAGTGGCACATATCTAGGAGAGGACTTTCTGTATTAGCATAAGAGATCTTTTGGCATTGTATTGGCTATCTATATTAAGGAAGTTTTGTTGGGTTTTCTTCCCCTAGAGGGTTTCCCAGGATAAATTTTGTGTCTCTTGTGATTGTGTATTTCTCAGTGATCTTGGATTATGCTATTTTTATCTAATGAAATGCAAAGATATATAATAATGGCTTAAACATTAACATGGTATCAGAGCCAAGCTGAAGGAAGCATCTTTCACAAGAGAAAAATGTCACTGTTGTCATACCTGCAAATTAGGGTTTTTCAAAAGTGAAGCTTTTCAGCCCTAAAACTATCTAGAAAGTTGTGCCCTCTCCTAAGGATCAATTTGGCATCATCAGTGCACCTTTTCAGTGGCTAGATCTCCCAGAAAGTGAAACCTTAGTTTCAAAAAGTACCAGAAAACCAGAGTACCAGAAGTACCAGAGTACCAGAAAACCAAAAGCACTAGTCCAAAAATCCGCAAATCAAGTTTGTGGGGGTAAAAGTTGGATTTTCAGAAATCTGACTGCACCAGCTAACTCGCCTCAGCTCAGCGCATCTATCCCCTAGATTAGAATTTCAAAATTCAAAGTTTGAAAAATTAGGGTTTCCTCATAAAACCCTAAGTTGCAGTTGCAGCCGTAGAACCAGTTGCAATCACCCTTGAAGTTTTCTTAAGAGTTGGCAATGATTATCGCTACTACCAGATGGAGCCACTACTTGCAAATGTTATCAGAGGTATTTACTTACATATGTTTAATAGTTAAACCCTAAAGAGTATTTGCAGGAGAAGGGATCTATTGCCATAGATCCAGAAGGATCTCAAGATCCAACACATTCAGAGGAATGATGTAGCCCAAGTGTGATTATTCTGATATGCATCTATTTGTCATGACATTATCTTGATCAGTATTGCATGTTGAAGCTATGATCAGATTATTAGAAGGATTAAAAGTTGATCATAAAGCTCATCCTCTAACCTAACCTTATGTCAAGATAGTGTATTGTCTTAATACAGTAGACAGGTTGAAGAAAGCACTCGTCACTTGAGTAAAGGAGATTTGGAAGAAAAGCAAGCACTCATTATTGAGGACAAGGCTCTGGGTTTGATTAATCAAGATTAATAAGATTCAAAGGTACACATGGCAAGTTGACGACTATAGTTGAGATAGCAGTCATCGTAAAGTATTATACTTAATAGCATGTGAGCATATAGAGGTAAATGCTTTGCCTGATACAACTAACACCTCCTCTAGGAGAAACCTCATGTGTTAGTTCCAGGTTGCCATGGAAGAATGCTTGGTCACAACACTATGAGAGTGTTGACCTCACTTCATATTGT
>SNQJ01S0002480.1:75256-94465 GCA_010110895.2 Picea sitchensis
ACACTACTAAATGGTGTGTCTTGTATAGACACCATGAGTCGATGCATGCAACCATGATGTGCTTATCCATTTACATATGCATTTCATCCCTTCCAAATTTATTCAAGGCATGCATGATGTGCCTAACTTAAGTAAACCACCACTCACAATGCATTAATACATCCCTTAACAGGGCACTAAGAAGGTTTGCACCACTATATGGTGTGTCCAAAATAGGTGCCATAAATCAATGTTGATAATGATGTTGCTCATATATTTCTATGTGCACACCACAGCCTGTCAAATTTGTTTCAAAGGATGTCTGGTGCACCTAAATTACTTGGAGCACCACAAACAGGGTGTATGTACATCAATTAGTGCACCAAGTAGCACGTACAATTTTAAAGCATTAAATAGAAATTGATCGATTTATGACATATTGGAGCATCACTAGATATTGTGACCTATAAAAGCATCAACCAATGGTGCGTGAATGCTATGGATGCACCAATTCTGATTTTTTTTTTTTAATCAAAAAAAAAAAAAAAGTCTTATTTTAGTTTTCAATCCATTAAAAATGTAAATTGAGGGATAACAATTAATTTACATGGTTTATTCTTTGCCAAGGAGGCATGGTCGCTATGTGGAGAAAAAAAATGAAAAAATTGATATGGTTGAAAAATTAAAAAATGAATGCAAGCCCACTATGGAAATGAAGGAATCAAGAAATCAAGCAATCTCATAGCACTAGTCAATGGTGCAGTTGTAGGGGCAAAGTGAGCATCAATGCTTTTTTTAGTGTGAAACATTGAGTGAATGGTAGAAATGAATTTTGGGTTTGGTATTTTTTTAACCCTACGTTAATATGCTCGATATCCTAATGCACCAATGCATTTAAAGGTACACAACTTGCCGTTACTTTAAAATATTTTAATCTACCTTAGTGCACTTGGTGGAGTATGCACGAGTGCGGTTAAAATATAGAAGGTGCATGAACATGATTTTTTTTTAAAAAGAGGTCGATATTTTTTATAAAATATTTTAACTTACCTTGGTGCATGTGACAAAATTACACACGGATACACTTATATCTATTAGATGCACTGATATATTTTTTTGAAAAATATTTAAACACTAATTCAATGTACAACATATAGTTACACATTAAAGTTTTTTATAAAATATTTTAAGCTATTTTTGGTGCACATGTAATAGTTACAATTTGATGCAGTAAATAGAATTGATATATGTCAAAAGTTTTTGGAAAAAAATAACTAATATTTTAACATATATTGTTACCTATTACACACCACAAAGTTTTTTTAATTATCTTTACTTTATTACAAAATATTTTGCTCTATATCAATACTTTTTTTTTTCCACGGGAAAGTTTCTCGTTTATATTCATCAGTATATAAACTTTTTACATAGCAGCCATTACAATATCCATCCCGGAGACTCATCAGGGTGCGACCACAATACCTCCTCCCATCTCTTGGACAAAAGTATCGTCTTACCGTCTGAGTTGTCTCACGGGACTCTCTATATCAATACTTGTAATAGAATTGTGTACCAAAATGATTATATACTTGTAATAGGGTTGTGTAACAGAATGATTAACATTGAAGCGTATTGATATGTTTATACAATCTAAATACACTTAGAAAAATATCCACTAAAACCTCATACCGTTGCCTTCATTAAAAACTTCCACTTATAAAAAAAAATGGCTTAAAAACTCTTACTAGTTGATATTTTCCTTATAATAATTCCTTTTCCTTTTTGCAATAGATCCTTATAATAATTCCTAATATATCGAACTTCGAATATTATAAACAAGACCTAACTTTTCATATCCAAGCCAAACCATTTCTTGCTCCTCTCCACCTTTCTATAGCTATATATTCATGAAATTAAATTGTTCAAATAAAAAAGTCAACAATATGGAGAGTTGTCAAGTGATATCATGTGGAAGTGACAGAACTATCACTTTTGGATATTTGACTTTTTAGTACAACAACTTTGTTTTAAAGAAAAAAGTTTTAAAGGACATGATTTTCTACTTCCATATCTCATTAGATGTTGACGTTAAAAGTGGGAAGAACACGATTCTGATTAGTTTGCTTTATAGATAATGTTGGTCAACAATTTGATTTGTCACTAAGGTTAGATAGTATAGTGGAGTAATAAAAATAAATAAACATAAAAAAAAATAAAGTAAATTGTAGACGTTGTGCTGGTTGTAGACGTTTATTTTTTGGTTGTGCGTTTCATTTTCTGATTATACGTTTTGACAGCCACAGTATTGAGTGGTTGTGCTAGTTACTAATAAATTTAATAAAAAGTTAATAATTATTTATATTACAGATAACGATGTTTGTGTAGTGGATAATCACTTTCTGATATATATATATATATATATATATTGAAGAATAATTATTAAATTTAGAAAAAAATTAGAAGTATAATGAAATGTATGAATTTACATATTTAAATTTTATTTTATTTTTATAATGATGATGATTAACATAGATTTAATTGGTTTATTGAATTTTAAGAAGGTAAAAGATTATTTGGAATTTTTTAGAATTTTTTTTTTTTGGTGAGTTAAAAGGCTAGGAAGGTTAGTAGTATGACAAGGTTTATTAGACCTTAAGAGGGTAAGGGAAAAATAGCTACAAATCTATACACCTAAAGCAATATTCTAATTAACAACAAGGCCTAAATTCATTACAATAATATACTCATTAAGAACTCAATATGTCATTTGTAAGAAATGAATTTGGGTGAGGAAAAAAACAATCATTACTCCCAACCAACTAAGCTAAACTCAATTATATATAAATTTTAAATAAATTTAATAAAATATATAAACTTTTTAATTTAATATTTTAAAAATATTATAATAGACAAAATAAAAATAAAAACATTAATAAATAATTAATAATAAACAATAATAATATATTTAAATAAAAAAATCATAATTATTTATAATTTATACTGTAGAAAATAATGTTTCCTCTATGCATAATCACTTTTAGATTTAGTAAGATATTGAAAATGATAGCAAAGTAAGGATGATACATTGATCTGAATTCAAATACATATGCAAGCTCGTTTTTCCTAAACACATAATAACATTTTGCCCTTTTTGAGACCACTTGTAATATGTTAATATAACGAAATCTTCCTTTACCTCTTACCCACATCCCTTAAAAAGGAAAAAAAATCATTTTGATTTTCTACCCGTCCAAAACGAATAGAAAATCTTGTTTGATTTTCTACTCTTCCTTCCTTATGGATTCCCATTACATATATTTTCATTCATATATAATGATAATGAAGAGCTAGTTATCATTATTAAGATTATATATATATTATTTTGATTATCATGTTTTACTATATTATAAAAATTAATATAATAAAAAATATTTTTTATATTAGAATATAACAGAAAAATTAATATAATATATATTATCATGATTTATTATATATTATATGATCATGATTTAATATATTATAGATTATATGATTATATTATATATATTATATTATATATTATATATTATATTATTATATATCAAATCATTTTATAGAGATTTGATTACTACTTAAGAATGTGTGTTTTCTTCTAAGAGGTCACAAGTTCAAATCCAAAGGGGGGTAGGGTATGTATACCTCAGTAGACTTTACCAGTGAAATCGTTGGGTGGAGGGGGTCCCTTGTCACACAAACAAGAGGGTCTCATACACCAAGGGGGGAATACACCAATTTGATATCTTTCTTGGCAACGACCTTAAAATTAGATTATTATTATTATTACTATTATAAAAGAAAAAATATATTTATGTAAATTATATATTATAAAAGAAAAAAATATGTTTATGTAAATTATGTATTATAAAAAAGAAAAAATATTAACGACTTTATTGAGCTCACAAATTTTTGTATGTTCTTTCTTTCTAAGTTATTTTAAGTTCTGTATATTTTCTTTTTTTTCGAATTTGTGGTTTTTTTTTAATATTTTTTTTTCTCAAAACTAACAATAATTAAAAAATAATTTTGATTATAAGTTAATGGTTTATTTGTAACAAATTAATTTTACTTATTTTAGATCTTATTATGATGTCGTAATTTATCTTTAAATTTAGCTATTCTAGCATTATTAATGGTGTTGATATTTTGAATAGCATCATCGTCCACCATCCTCCAATAATGGAGCAAAGAAACAATGTATGTGGCCCACCCCTACTTGAGTTTTGCGTGACTTCTACTTATGTTTGGCAATGACATAAGAAGCCCCTCTATTTTTGTGTTATGCATCATACACATGAGTACCCGATCATAGGGCTACTTTTGATGGGCTAGAAAACCAACATCTAAAAAGAAGATAAAATAGGGCATATTGTTTTTAATTTTAAGATTGTTTCGAAAGCCTCTCTTTTTATGTTCCCTTGTTAATACTTATATAATAAGTATTTGATCACAACCTTACTTTGGATGGGTGGAAGACCAATGTTTTTGGATTTGCTCAACTTTCCTCCAAGTTTTTATATAAAAATTACAATATATATATATATATATATATATATATATATATATATTCCATAAAAGTTATTAGAGTTGATAAGTCGGTCCTTAACTATCCTCTATTTAAAAAAAAAAAAAAAAAATTGAAATTTTGTATTTGTATATTTTACTTTATCTAAAGTTTGGATGTAAGTCAACCATCCCTAAGAGTAAATTATCAACCATTATTTCATATTTTTTTTTGTAAATAAACAAGATAAGAATCCTTCTATTCAACCAAGAAAAAAGTACAAAGTGATACATAGACTTGTTGATAGCAAAAGACCCCCCAGAAGGAGAACAGGGGAATACTGAAGACTAACCTATGCTAAAAGAGAACCACAAGGAGTACGTGGACATAACAAGATGAAACAATACAAAGATAAGGAGAAAGGGTATGGTTGTTGTGTTGGTCGGAAATGATCCTTTCTACCTTTTTTTCTTACAAACATCAATCCAACTAGAGGAACTAATAGGCTCAGTAGCCTTTGCTACCAAAGCTAGATGATCTGAGGAAATGCCAAAATCTTGTGCTGCGGAAGCTAAGGGTGCTTCCATATCACTGTCTGAATTATCTGATTCATGAGGACATTTCTGAGTCCCTTAGAGCGGGGTTGTGGCTATGATCATGTCATTTGATTCATCCTTTTCGAGGGGAGTGTGAAAAGGCTAAACTGTGGTATTTAGAGTCAAAAATTATGAAGCTTCAGGATGTTGTGCTAAAGCCAAAGGCAGGTGTTTTGGGTCTGTGGTTGGTTGCTGCGCATTTGTTGAAGACTACAATGGTGTTGTAGAAGGATGAGGAGTCGATGTTTCTTTGTAATGTTTCTTGTTGTCAAATGGAGCGGTCAAGTGGATTTTGTGATTTTTAGGGTCTTGCCAACCATTATCCATTTTTCGTGCTCTAGGGGATGAGAATGGGGTTGGGGATACAGGACAAGCTGCCTGAAGGTGCCCTGTTTGCTGACAGGAGTGGCACTTGAAGGAAATGTTCTCATAATCGACCAGTTGCGTGTAAGGATCATCCTTAGTCCAATCTATAAGAATCCTATCTGGTAGCCCTTGGCTGAGGTTGATTTCAACGCATATGTGGGCAAAGGTGAGGAAGCATTTCGTTATCTGGTCTATGTCAATCTTGATAAACCTACTCAACACATTTCCCAGGGTAGGTAAAAAAGATGGAGTATAAAAATGCAAAGGTAAATTGGGGAGTCTTGTAACACCATGTTTCCCCCAATCTGTAAAAATAACTATATTGGCCAAGAACTATGGCAAACTCAAAGATGTGAATGTTTGATTTGACGGACCTTTGTATAAAAGGTCGATGAATGTAAATTATGTTATGATTATGTGTTGCATGAATGCTAGGAGGGGGATGTGCTAAAAGAGACCACGATGGCTAATGAGAGGTGGTGGAAGGGACCTGGAATGGTTGTGTTAACTTCCACCAAGCCAGTACAGTACTGGTTTTTACTTGCTCAAAGACCAAAGAAAATCTCTGACCCTGGAATGGATTTCCCATTACATTGGTAGGTGGGGAGGCTCCTCAAGAGTTAATGAGGGGATGGGGGTGAACCGCCCATCATAACAGCTCCCAGACCTGACCACGGACGAGGAAATTCGCGCCACACGCAATCTTGCAGAGAAAAGGCAAGAGAGGAAGTGTGGTAAGGGGGAGAGGAAAGAACACGCACGACAGGGATCGCGGAAGAGAACTGGGAGAAACTCGAGAAATACAGGGAGTTCTGAACAGAGGAGAAGGAGAGTAACCTTCGTCCTTGACTTCCGTTGAGCTGGAAGTAGGAGACGGAATCTCAAGCATCATGGTCTAGCTCGGGGGTGGCTAGTGGTAAATCCGTTTGGAGTCATTGATCCTACGGTTGGGTTGAAACGAGCACCCCTCTCAGCAATCGCGTTACACCTGGTGTTTTTTATAAGTGTTTATATCTTGTATCTTGAATTGAATATCCTGGATGCATGCTCATGTTTATACGGTCATAAATGGTTTCTGTATTGAAGTGTTTGCCTTTTGTTTTGATCGAAAATAATGGATGCATGCTTATACTCATATGACCATAATCAGTTTAGGTATAGAATGAATAAGTTCAGAATACGAGTCCGTTCCCTTGAGATTTGTTCCATCTACTTGACCCGCGCTATGTCCTGGTTTGATTTCCCGAAGGCACCTCCTCCTGGGAAGTTCCCTCTCATTCCAGAGCTGGAGTGAGTTCCTTGAAAAAGACTATCGTTTTAGTAAACCCACGAGTTTACTTTACCCCTGACACAGATTTCATAGCTCGACGAATTAGGAAGGCTTTTCAATCAAGTCACCAAGCCTAGGGATAATTACCCAAGAAACTGTTGAAGGATCATGTGATCTGAGTCTGGAAACCTTGTACAAGAGAGAGTAGTTCTCTCAGGTTTTCAGCGTTTCGGCACCCGGGAAACCCAAAGGGTAAGACCCTTCGTTTTCGTAAGTCACGAAATCCTGGTACCTGAAACTTTGACGCGCTCTATGGATGAGCCGGTCTTGCGTGAATAGGTTCGACGTTTCGGCACCCGAGAAACCAAAGGGTAAGACCCCTCATTTTCGCAAGTCATGAAATCTCGGTACCCGAAACCCTGACGTGCTCTGTGGATGAGCCGGTCTTGCGTGAATAGGTTCGGCGTTCGGCACCCGGGAAACCAAAAGGTAAGACCCCTTGTTTTTGCAAGTCGTGAAATCCCAGTACCCGAAACCCCGACGCGCTCTCTGGATGAGCCGGTCTTGCATGAATAGGTTCGGTGTTTCGGCACCCAGGAAACCCAAAGGGTAAGACCCCTCGTTTTCGCAAGTCACGAAATCTCGGTACCCGAAACCCCAACGCGCTCTGTGGATGAGCCAGTCTTGTGTGAATAGGTTTGGCATTTTGGCACCCGAGAAACCAAAGGGTAAGACACCTCATTTTCGCAAGTCACAAAATCTCGGTACCCGAAACCCCGACGCGCTCTGTGGATCAGCCGGTCTTGTGTGAATAGGTTCGGCGTTTCGGTACCCAGGAAACCCAAAGGGTATGACCCCTCATTTTCTCAAGTCATGAAATCCTAGTACCCGAAACCCCGATGCGCTCTGTGGATGAGCCGGTCTTGTGTGAATAGGTTCAGCATTTCGGCACCCAGGAAACCAAAGGGTAAGACCCCTCATTTTCGCAAGTTGTGAAATCCTGATACCCGAAACCCCAACGCGCTCTGTGGATGAGCCGGTCTTGCGTGAATAGGTTCGGCGTTTCAGCACCTAGGAAGCCTAAAGGGTAAGACCCCTCATTTTTGCAAGTCGTAAAATCCCGGTACCCAAAACCCCGACGCGCTCTATGGATGAACCCTAGGTCACAGGGTAGAGTCATGTGGTAGAAGGAGGAAGTAGGTGCCAGCAGTAAATCAAGGATCAAAACTCGGGAATCGACATTTTGGGTCCCGAAAGAATCTGGACCATCCATTTGTAGGGGACGCGTGGCGAAGGTCTAAAGCCACCGGGGTTCTGGACATCGGAGGGATAGGAGTGAAGACCCCGCCAGAAATCCCAAAAGGTAGAATGTCGGGATTTAATCTGGGTTGTTGATCAAGTCGACGATCTGGACCATAGATCCGGATGATACCGGGCTTTCGGGTTCCGGGGATTCGAAAGGGAAAGGAGGAATGCTTACATCGCGATTCTCCGAACCGCGAAACCCCGAAAGCATTTAGGGGAATAGCACCAGGTCAAAGGATCGGTCGTATGAAAAGAGACCCAAGGGAGGAGCTAAGGATCTATTAGACCCTTTCGGGTTTCGACATTTTGAAAGACAAAGAACAGGGGAACGCTTGCATCGCGATTCCCCGAATCGTGAAAGCCGGAGCACCTTTTTGGTCTGCGCTAGGCCCCATAGAAATTCGGGGGTTCTGTCCCTCGAAGAAAAGACAAAAAGAAAAAGAAAATCTTAATTGTTGTAGTGGGTGTGTGACAAATTGGTATCAGAGCATGGTTACAACACTTGGCTTGCTTGGGCTCATGAACAAGTTGCGCAGAAACTCCATTTGAAGTACTCTTAAAAGAAGTAACCCTCTACCTTAACCCCCTTTATCAAAAGCCGAAGTTAAGAATGAAAATTTCCTATTGTGTGTATGCATTTGAAAGATATGAATTATGCGCTGATTGTGAATGAATATAATGTTGACTAACAACAAGTGTTTTCTTACACAACAAGCGGACGATCAACCGCGGGAAACTGCAGACGCATAGAATGGTGACGCACCACGAAGTGGGGGATGGCTCCCACAATAGAGACAAATAGTTTGATGAAAGGAGAGTGATGGAGACCCCTCCAAATCTAGCTGAGACTGTGAGGAGCCTCATGGTCAAACTACAGAGCTGCAAGGCCGACAATGAGAGGATGATAAAAGAGAAAGAAAAGCAAACAGAGATTAATGCAGTCTTGTTGCAGAGCTTATCCGACATACAAAGACAATTGCATCATGGATCTGACACCAGTCACGCGGACCAACGACAGACAAAGAAAAGACGAAGTCCCCCTGAGATACAGAAACGTGGTCTTTTAAGTGGCCACATTGGGAAGAGCACCTCGAGAAAGGTTGATCCGTAGGATCTTTTAATCATTGTGGTTGAGTTTTAAATTTGCATGTGTTAATTAACCCTTTTAAAAAAATCTTAATGAAAGAATGAGGAAAAGAGAGGAATTATGACAACCATATACACATATGCAGATCTGAAATGAAGCAATAAATAGCAAACCATAACACGAGAATTGATAACGGAGTTCGGAACAACTTTGCCTACGTCTCCGGGCCTTTGTCTTTGTGGGGGAGGCTTCTTTATTTATGTTCAAAAGCTCAAAAGTACATCGCAGCAATGCCAATTGGCTACAAGACTAATCTGGTCATGTTCTTCTAGATCTCTAGAACCCAACAAAGAAAATGGCACGCAAAACGAATGTCCAGAGCTCCCAGAAATGGCCCGCAAGCGTCTGCTCCTCAATAGCTTCCCTGCATAAAAATGGATTTGGCTTGGCTTCCCTTTAGCATAACTCTGCTCTGACTATCCTCCATGGCCTCAAACAGGCCTGGTTTTTATAGATCTGAAGTTGGTTATCCATCCCCAACTTCCTCCCAAAATTTGGGCTCCAAAAATGCCCAATATCTCCCAAAAATGGATAAAATCCATTATTAACAGGCATAGAAATCAAATTAAAATAAAAAACAATAACAAAAAACCCACTTTTGTTTAATAATAGGGGATAAGCCCCCTTTTTCTGGCACACGCCCCCTTGGCAGGGTCACATGGGGCCATGTGGCCAAGCGCTAGCCCCTCGGGCTATGCGCTGGCCCTTCCCATGTGCACTAGCTGTCTTCGCGCTCTGCATAGATCCTCGGGCTAACAGTCATAACCCCTTGCGCCTTATTTGATGGACAGCTCCTGGTCCTATGGGATCCACCAGAGATCCGAGGGCTGATCCCTATCGTCACCCCCCCCCCACCCCACGCTCATCGTCGCTTGGTTCTATGGTAAGGGCATAGACCACAGTCGAAACCATGGCCTGGGGCTAAGCCTCAGCCCTTTCCGCCTCCGATAAAACTTTGACTTCAATTCAAATATTTTGTTTGCCGTATATTTAATAAGCAACACCCGTGGGGCGGGCGGTTAGCTCGGTCCTGCCAGTCCACAACCCGGAGGGGAGGTCGGGGGTTCGACCTCGGTGGAGACCATATAATTTTACACAAATCACGAGCCAACCACATGGTGCCACGTGGTATCCCATGACTAGGCCACGTGGCACCTCTCCAACCAATCAAAAACTGCCACCTGTCAATCTCTGATTCGTCCATGTGCCTGCCACGTACTCTACCACCTGTCACCGTACCTGTCCAGTCAACCTTGCCACGTGTCTGCCACGTCAGCCTATGCCACATGTCACCCTTATAGTGGTGACACGTGTCACCCTCTGACTGGTCCAATTGCACCTAGTGTACGCCCTGTCACCTGCCACATGTCGTCTCCAGGAGCTGCCATGTCATTTGTACGACCGTATGGCCTGTACAGTCAGCCTGCCACGTGGCACTGTATGAACTATCCAGTCATCCACTTTTTTTGCTTGTTTGGGTTTTCGGACAGAATGCAATATCTTTCACATACGAAGCCCGTTTGACGAAGTAAATATATGTCCGAAATCAGGAAGACGAGACAGACGCAATGGCATTAGTTTCGTCGGATTCCGAGCACTTTCATTTTTGAGCCTTTTTTAGCCCTGTCAGGCTTCTGGATCCGATTTTGGATCACACCTCCCCACTAAAAGACCTTTTGGTCCCCAAAAGGTCACTGACCAGTCAACAAGCTCGGGATAGGCCACCCGGCTTGTCCTCTATCTCTGAACTCTGTCATGTGCACCTGTCTCATCAAGATCAACTGTAACACAATCATGACAACTGACATTATATTGTTAGCCATTTGAACCCTGTTACATCTTACTGAAGCCACTATCATCCATGTAGACAACATTACTAATGATAGTATCAAAATGACAACTGCAAATGAGCTGATATACTTGTAATATTTGCACGACATGAGTTTATCTTGAAGCAACTTATGATTGATTTTCCATTCAACAATCATTTATTGTTCTTGCTTAAGATCGATTACTTCATTTGAAACAATTATTGGTTTGTTGCTTGCTTGCACTGCCTTCTTTAATTGTTCCATTGTTTGAAGTGTTTTATTTGCTTTAACATGATGAGTATTAACCACATAATCTTGACCTGCTTTAGTGAATTGATATTGATTCTTTGTCATGTAGAAGATTGCCTTACAATCATATAAGTATGGACTACCTAAGACCATTCCACATTCTCTTAACGGCACTACATCACATGTTACTTCGTCCACATACTTAGATGAAATTGCAAATTTGATTGTGCACTGCTTTGTTATGTGCATTTGATGATGATTGCTTATCCATTTAAGTGTGTAAGGCTTATGATGAGTTTGTGTTTTTAATCCCAATTGCTTAATCAATTCTTTTGAGATTAGATTAGATTGAGATCCACTGTCGATTAATGTGTCTATCTTAGTGTGTCGCATGATTACCCTTATATGAAACAAGTTGCTTCTACAATCAATGCCGTCACGAATTTTACCTGTCATACCAACCAATGAGATCTTTGATTCATCACCTGAATCTGATCCCAAGTCTGTGGGTTTTGTTGTCGTTGCCACTGTCTGCATTCCCTTCTTTTCCTTGAACCACTTTGGCCTCTTCTCAGGATGTAACTGCCAACATCTGTCCTCATCATGTCCCTCTTTCTTGCAATGCTTGCAAGAGGGCTTTCCTTCCCTCCTCGTCACTACATTTGCATTCTTGCCATGCCTTTTCCTCTTGTCCTTTTTCTTTGAAGACGATGATTCCCCTGACACACCTGCTTTCCCTGCTTCAGTATACGTAGCTTGAACAGAAACATCATCAAGGTTAGTGGGTCCAAACATGAAAACAGTGTTTCTAATATGCGCAAGTAAACCTCCTATATACTTCATAAGAGTTTCTTATGTTTGTAAAGGGATATCTAACATTAATGCCATTTTTCGAAATCCATCGGTGTATTCTTGCATTGTTTGTCCTTTTCTTAGTTTTAAAGATTGTCATTCAATTAATGCTTTTTATTTATAACCCAAAGGATAAAATTGTTTCCTAAGTGTAGAAATGAAACTCTTCCATGATGGAAATACCTTACCCACTTGTTGCAACTTGCTTTGCCACCATATGAGAGTTGTACCTGCAAGTCTCAAAGATGCGAACTTAATTTGTGTGGCCTCATCTTTGATCTGTTGTACACTGTAGTAAACCTCCATCTTCCTGATCCAATTGTCAAGTTTTTCTGCATTTACTTCACCATCAAATATGGGCAACTCAAATTTGACATCAAGTTTTAACAATGGCATTTCATTCTTATTCTTATGAACATTTTTCTTTCCATTAGATTTAGAACTTGAACTTGAAGAAGAAGGAGAAGAAGGAGGTGATGATGGAGGTGAAGGAGGAATCTGGGGATGATCCTCTTCATCATCACTTTTTCCCTTTGAAGATTCACCCAAAACTGGTCTCTTTCATTCCAGGTAATCCTTGTACAAAACTTTCACCATCTTCGACATAGCAAGGAATGTTTTCCGGAACTCTTTCTCATCCTAAGAAATCCCTTCTTCCGATGCCATCTTCTCGCTATGAGAAGCTCTCTTTCTCAATCCAATTAATGGATTCTTTGCAACAATCTCACCTTCACCATGCTGTAGCTTTTCCCTGGTTAACATGAAAAACTCAAATCCAAACGTCAACTAGCTCTGATACCACTTGATCCGTAGGATCTTTTAATGACTGTGGTTGAGTTTTAAATTTGCATGTGTTGATTAACCCTTTTAAAAAAATCTTAATGAAAGAATGAGGAAAAGAGAGGAATTATGACAACCATATACACATATGCATATCTGAAATGAAGTAATAAACAACAAACCATAACACGAGAATTGATAACGGAGTTCGACACAACTTTGCCTACGTCTCCGGGCCTTTGTCTTTGTGGGGGAGGCTTCTTTATTTCTGTTCAAAAGTTCAAAAGTACATTGCAACAGTGCCAATTGGCTATAAGACTGATCTGGTCATGTTCTTCCAGATCTCTAGAACCCAGCAAAGAAAACGGCACGCAAAATGGATGTCTGGAGCTCCCAGAAATGGCCCGCAAGCGTCTGCTCCTCAATAGCTTCCCTGCATAAAAATGGCTTTGGTTTGGCTTCCCTTCAGCATAACTCTGCTCTGACTATCCTCCATGGCCTCAAACAGGCCTGGTTTTTATAGATCTGAAGTTGGTTATCCATCCTCAACTTCCTCCCAAAATTTGGGCTCCAAAAATGCCCAATATCTCCCAAAAATGGATAAAATCCATGATTAACAGGCATAGAAATCAAATTAAAATAAAAAAACAATAACAAAAAACCCACTTTTGTTTAATAATAGGGGATAAGCCCCCTTTGTTTGGTGCGTGCCCCCTTGGCAGGGTCACATCGGGCCATGTGGTCGAGCACTAGCCCCTTGGGCTATGCGCTGGCCCTTCCCATGCACGCTAGCTCCTGGTCTTCGGGCTCTGCATAGATCCTCGGGCTAACAGTCATAACCCCCTACACCTTATTTGATGGACAGATCCTGGTCCTATGGGATCCACCCAAGATCCGAGGGCTGATCCCTATCTTCACCCCCCCCCCTCCCGCGCTCGTCATCTCTTGGTTCTATGGTAAGGGCATAGACCACGGTCGAAACCATGGGTTGGGGCTAAGCCCCAACCCTTTCCGCCTCTGATAAAACTTTGACTTCAATTCAAATATTTTGTTTGTCATATAGTTAATAAGAAACACACGTGGGGTGGGCGGTTAGCCCGATCCTGCCAGTCCACAACCCGAAGGGGAGGTCGGGGGTTCGACCCCGGTGGAGACCATATAATTTTACACAAATCACGAGCCAACCACAGGGTGCCATGTGGCAGCCCATGACTGGGCCACGTGGCACCTCTCCAACCAATCAAAAACTGCCACCTGTCAATCTCTAATTCGTCCATGTTCCTGCCACGTACTCTGCCACCTGTCACTGTACCTGCCCAGTCAACCTTGCCACGTGTCTGCCACGTCATCCTATGCCACGTGTCACCCTTACAGTGGTGACATGTGTCACCCTCTGACTGTTCCAACTGCACCTGTCGTATGCCCTATCACCTGCCACGTGTCGTCTCCAGGAGTTGTCACGTCATATGTATGGCTATATGGCCTGTACAGTCAACCTGCCACGTGGCACTGTACGGACTGTCCAGTCATCCATTTTTTTTCCCTGTTTGGGTTTTCGGACAGAATGCGATATATTTTTCATACGAAGCCCATTTGACAAAGTAAATATATGGCCGGAATCAGGAAGACGAGGCGGACGCAATGACGCTAGTTTCGTCGAATTTCGAGCACTTTCATTTTTTATCCTTTTTTAGCCCTGTCAGGCTTCTGGATCCGATTCTGGATCAAAGGTCCACCCCAGAGATAAGCGACAAGCGTCGGACGATTCCTCTAGAAAGGAAACTAGCGACTCGGAGGGATATTCTAGTAGCAGAACTAGTTCTTACTCCTGAAGAAAATGGAAGAAGCGAAATCATTCCAAAAATCATAATCTCGAAGAATTCAAGAAGGCCAAACCACCCTCTTTCGACGGTGAAATAAAGAAGGGAGATGAAGCGGAAGCCTGGCTGCTTGGACTAAAGAAGTATTTCAGAGTCCATGACTTCTCGGAAAACTTGAAGGCCCGAGTAGCCACTTTCAACTTGAATGGAAAGGCTTCCATTTGGTGGGAAGACCTTAAGAATGTGAAAGGGATTCATGAAGAATACCTATCTTGGGAACAGTTTGAGAAATACTTCAGAAAGAAGTATCCGTCGGAAAAGTATTTCGACGAAAAGACTAAATAATTCTATGAACTCAAGCTGGGGCAACGCACCATAGAGGAATATGTCAACATATTCCTCGAGTTGTTGAGGTACGTACCCTATATAAAAGCAGAAAAGGAAAAAGTGCAACGATTCATCAGTGGACTACCTAAGGACTATCATAACAAGATTGAGTTTGACAAGTCAAAGACCCTAGAAGACACTATCTGAAAGGCAAGATATGGTTATGAACAACGTGGGCATCAAACAAAACCTCGTGAAGGTTGGAAGCAGAAGAATAGTTCGGGATTCCAGAAAAAGGGATTTAAATCCCCAAGATTTAAAAACTATAAAAATGACTCAAGGATGAGCTTCCCAACCCAAAGTGTACACTAGCAGAATTTCCCCTCCCAGAGCGGAAATAAACCTTTTGGATCTACCCCAGGAAAGATTGATAACCCGAAGAAAGAACCCTTGAAATGTTGGGGTTGTGGAGAAGAACATCTACTGAGGGACTGCCTGCATCGACAACAGAATAGTCAAAGAATTTACAACGTTCGAGAAGCTACCACCGTCAATGATGTGGCCAGGAGTATGCCGCAAATTTATGCAGTCGTGGATAATAAACAAGTTGACCACCAAGCTTCAGTGGTGGAGATGGAAGGTATGATCACCAACCATCTAGTGTTTATTCTAATTAACCCTGGTTCAAATTTGAGTTATATAGCTCCTAAGGCGGTTGATAAGTGTAAATTATAGCCACATAAACACACCAAGCCATGGTTGGTACAGTTAGCCACCGGCACCAAAAGAAAAGTAATGAAGGTCATACCAGCTTGCTAATTCACTATGGATGAATTCCCCACCCAAACAACCCTTAACATATTACCCCTAGGATCGTATGACCTATTGATTGGTATGGATGGGCTAACCACATATAAAGCCAGACTAGTCTGTTACCATAAAACTATAGAATGTGTAAGTGAAGAAGGAAGAAGGATAACCCTTCAAGGGATCCAAAAACCTGTCTCGGTGAGACGAATATCAGCTCTTCAAATGAGAAAGTATTGCAGAAAGGGTTGTCCACTATATGCGATATAGTTGTTGGAATCAGTTGAATATGACAAACCCAACCTTGAAGATCACCCCACACTGAGAGAATATAGAGATGTATTTCCGAAAGAGGTATCGGGTTTACCTCCAAGAAGGGATATTGACTTCTCGATAGAACTTGCACCAGGAGCGGTGCCAGTGTCTAGGACACCCTATAGAATGAGCACACCCGAGCTAGTTGAGCTTAAACTACAACTAAAGGAAATGATGGACAAAGGCTATATCCGACCCAGTGTGTCCCCATGGGAAGCACCAGTTTTGTTTGTGAAGAAGAAAGATGGTACCCTCCGACTATGCATAGATTATAGACAACTCAATAAGGTAACCATAAAGAACAAGTACCCCTTACCCAGGATCGATGACATGTTCGATCAATTAGGAGGTGCTTCCATCTTCTCAAAGATTGACTTGAGATCTAGATACCATCAAGTCCGAATCAAGGGTGAAGACATCCACAAAACTGCCTTCAGGACAAGATATGGTCACTGTGAGTTTGTGGTAGTACCATTTGGATTGACCAATGCCCCTTCCACTTTTATGTGCTTGATGAATAATGTGCTCAGCAAATTCCTAAACAAATTTGTACTGGTTTTTATTGACGATATATTAATTTACTCCAAGAATAGAGAGGAACATGACGAACATCTTAGACTTGTGCTTCAAGTGCTAAGAGAACATCAACTCTATGCCAAATTCACAAAGTAAGACTTTTTCCAGAAGCAAATACATTACTTGGGCCATGTCATATCTAAAGAGGGAGTAGCAGTAGACCCTGACAAGATCAGGTCTATCATGGAATGGCCTAACCCAAATGATGTTTCAGATATCAAATCCTTTATGGGCTTAGCAGGATACTATAGGAGATTTATAAAAGGATTCTCCAAGATTGGTTGTCCAATCACTGCTCTCCAGAAGAAGGGAGTTAAATTCCTTTGGACCCCAAAATGCGAAGAAAGGTTTCAGTCCCTAAAACATCTATTGACCCACACACCCATGTTGAATATCGTCGATCCCGAAGCTGACTTCCTAGTGTGCACAGATGCCTGCAAGGAAGGGCTCGGAGGAGTCCTTATGCAAGAAGGAAGTGTAGTCTGCTATGAATCCCGAAAATTGAATGAGCATGAAGCCAACTATGTGACCCATGATCTAGAGTTGGCCGTCATAGTACATGCCTTAAAAATGTGGAGGCATTACCTCCTGGGAAGGAAATTTGTACTTATGTCAGACCACTGTGGATTGCGATATCTGTTTGACCAACCAAAGCTCAATGCCAGACAAGCTAGGTGGATGGCCCTCCTTAGTGAGTTTGATTTTGAAATCAATCATGTTAAAGGAAAGGAAAATAAGGTGGTCGATGCCCTTAGCAAAAGTATGAAAACAATTCACTTGGCAGCGGTGAGCACCTGCGAGACGAATGTCAAAGAAAGAGTCAGGAATGCACAAGAAACAGACACATTCTTTCAGACCGTAACCTCGTACCTAGAGAAATAACCCACAGGGATAAAGTATGAAGTCTACCAGATGATAGATGGAGGTCTACTAACTTACAGAAACAGATTGTATATTCCAGATTGTGACGACTTGAAGAGGTTAATAATGGATGAACTACATAAAAGACCATATACTGGTCATCCAGGATACCAGAAGATGATCACGGCCACCAGGAAACAATTATATTAGCCTGGGTTAAAGAAAGACATAGCTAACTATTTAGCTAAGTGCATAGAATGTCAACAGGTTAATGCAGAACACCGACACCCAGCAGGATTATTACAACCTCTACCAATCCCGGAATGGAAATGGGAAACCATTTCCATGGACTTCATCACCGGATTACCAACATCGACCAAACAAAATGACGCCATCATGGTAGTGGTGGATAAATTGAGCAAGTCCACTCATTTTATCCCCGTCAAATCGACTTGCAAGGCGATAGATATCGCCAACATATTCATGAAGGAAATATTCAAACTACATGGTATACCTAAAAAGATCGTGTCTGACAAAGACATGAAATTTACTTCCAACTTTTGGAAATCCTTGATGGTTGGTCTAGAGACCAAATTATTGTTTAGCACATCCTATCATCCTCAAACCAATGGACAGACAGAAAGAGTGAACCAAATATTAGAAGACATGCTAAGAATGCATGTAATGCATCAACCTAAAAAGTGGGAAGATTACCTGCCACTAGTAGAATTTGCCTACAACAACGGCTACCAAGAATCCCTGGAGACGAGTCCTTTCGAAGTCCTCTATGGTAGACCGTGCAACACTCCAGTCAGTTGGAGTAACCCAGTAAACATAATTACTATCGGACCCGACATATTGAAAGAAATGGAACAACAAGTGATTCAGATAAAACAAAATCTAAAGGTCGCTCAGAACATACAGAAAAGTTACACCGACCAAAAGAGAACTCCAAGAGAATTCAAGACAGGAGACCACATATATCTCAGAGTTAGGCCCAGGAAGAGTTCCCTGAGGATGGGAACCTGTGCCAAGTTAGCACCTCGATATTGTGGACCCTTTGAAATTCTAGATAGAGTGGGACTTGTAGCCTATAGGCTAGCACTTCCTCCCACAGTAAAATCACATAATGTTTTCCATGTTTCATTATTGAAGAAATATGTACACGATTCTAATCATATAATTGACTGGTCTGTGATCCAGGTGGAACCGGAGGGAGAATTCCTGCCAAAACCTCAATGCATACTGGATAGAAAGGAAACCCCACTCAGGAACCGAACCATTGCACAGGTCAAGGTGCAGTGGAAACATTTTGGCCCAAATGAGGCTACATGGGAAATGGAAGATGCCATGAAACATGCATATCCGATTTTTTTTACTTCTGTACATACACATCATATTGATAGATAGAACATCGAGGACAATGTTCCTTTAAGGGGGAGGGAATTGTAACACCATGTTTCCTCCAGTCTGTAAAAATAACTATATTGGCCAAGAACTATGGCAAACTCAAAGATGTGAATGTTTGATTTGATGGACCTTTGTATAAAAGGTCGATGAATGTAAATTATGTTATGATTATGTGTTGCATGACTGTTGGGAGGGGGA